>JAOEHQ010048152.1:0-10371 GCA_025447715.1 Asclepias incarnata | reverse complement strand
TAAACATGTTTTATCAATATTTAATTTCACATCGTATTTATACAAATATATAACAAACATATCTTACGAACCATATATAATTAAAAACCATTTTCAAATAATAGTATCATCATTTTTTAGTAGACGGTATCTATATTTAACTTTACACCATCATTATACAAAGATATAGTATATAAATATATCCTACTAACCATATTCGATATAAAACATTTTTTGAATAATAATATCATTGTATTTTAACATGTCTTATCCATGACCACTAATTATGTTATTATAAACACTTAATATTTTAATCTCGCGTATTACGCGGGAAAATAATCTAGTATTAAATACACGAAAGTTGAAATTAAATTATGACATCTGCAAAAATCAATTTGAGAAAATTGAAAATTGTAATTAGACAATAAGCTATTATAACACTGTTTTTAGTATATATAAAAATTTTCATAGGTATTTCTTTCGATTTTTTACTAAACATATAACAACTAATAACATTAATATTAATACTCCTACCACATAGTAAATGCTTATGGAAGAAAAAAAAAAATCTGACCTATATTTATCTTTAAAAATCATAACCAATAAATTAAAAATAAAAAATATACATGAATGGCAAGGTTGTAAATTGAGCTAGGCATTAGGCCATCATGGGAATAGTAGCAGGAAGGGCAAAATGCATCAAAGCAAAAAAATTAAAAAAAAATCCAAATTTAATGGTGTAAGCATTGCAGGCAGACATAGCAGTTTCAGACTTTCAGACATCTAGCTGCGATAGCATAGTATCATCATAGATAGATATATAGAGATATATGACAGTGTAAATAATAATAAAGCAATAAAATTAGAAACAGATAAAAGCAAAAACAACAAATGAGGTAACTCCAACAACAACGATACTTTGTCCATCATATCATATCAAACCCCACTCACTTCACTTCACTTCAAATCTCTCTCCTTTTTTCCTACTATCTGTTTTCCAGTCTCACACAATCCTTTCAAATATCTTCATTTATTTTCATCATGTTTGATCATCTTTTACCAACTTAACACAACAGAAATTCAACATGTTTAAAAGGCTATGAACTATTGAAGAAGGATGTAAACCATATTAATATAACTGTATGTTTTTGTAAAAAAGATTCAAGATTTATAATCTTGAAAAAAGATATATTTTTATTGAAGTGAAGAGGATTTTGAGATAAGGGTGTTGATTTGTTTTCAATAAAGAAGGTGAAAGGGGTGATCTTTCTTTCTTTTTTTTTTTTTTTGTTGTTGTTGTTTAGTTTTCAAGAATAAAAATATATAGAATATATATATGATATGATGATGGGCATGGCATGCAATAAAGATGATGGGAAAGGTGGAATACTTGATAATGGGAAGTATGTTAGATATACCCCTGAGCAAGTTGAAGCCTTGGAAAGACTATATCATGAGTGTCCAAAACCAAGTTCAATTAGGCGACAACAACTCATTCGTGAATGCCCTATTCTCTCTAACATTGAACCTAAACAGATCAAAGTTTGGTTCCAGAATAGAAGGTACAAAAAAGCTTTCTTTTTTTCTGAAGTACAATATCTTTTTTTACAATTATTGGATATGTTCTTGATGTTTTGTGAAGATTCTTAAATGGGTGTACATATCTTTGTTTTATGTTTATGCTGTTATATCTTTAAATCTTGAATACTTGGTGGTTGTTGCTGGCTGGAGGTCTTCTTGAAGCAGTCCCTCTACCCGCGGTTAGGGGTAAGACGGTCTACATCCCCGCTTCCTACACCATGTTCATGGTGGGATTGGGTAGATTGATGGTTCTTTATAGTTTTTTTGGGTATGCAAATCTTTGTTTTATGGTTAACCCGCATTCAATTGCTATATGTAGAAGTAACCAACTCCTAACAATAATTATCAAACGTCATGTACTAACCTTAGGGATATGGTTAGCAAAATCCATATTTTTAACTCTTGAATTCTTGATGATGGTTTGAGGTTTCTTTAGGTATGCAAATCTTTATTAAGTTTAATTTTTCAAATTCGTCGTTTTAAATGTTATGAAGTCTTGACGTTATGTAAAGATTCTTAAGTAAATGGTTGTGCTATTTTTTTTCTCTTCAAGTTGGTAGCTTACTAAGTCCTGCATTCTTAATGCTTGTTTGTGGCTCCTTTTTTGGTATGCAAATCTTTGGTTTTCCTTTTCAAGTTCATAGCTTTAAATGTTTTGAAACCTTGATGTTTTGCAAATATTCTTAAGTGGGTGTGTGCAAATCTTAGTTTCTTAAACTACATGTTGATAGTTTATTAAGTCTGGCATTCTTAATGTGTTTTAAAGATGGTTAAATGAGTGTGGGAATCTATATAATTTCTTCAATTTCATATCTTTTTAAAATTTGAATTTTTGAATTTTTTTTTTTGTGTGTGAAGATTTGTTCTTTTTTTATTGTATAGATGTAGAGAAAAACAGAGGAGGGAGGCTTCACGCCTTCAAGGTGTGAACCGAAAACTGTCAGCGATGAACAAACTCCTTATGGAAGAAAATGACCGATTGCAGAAGCAAGTGTCACATTTGGTGTATGAAAATGGGTATTTTCGCCAACATACTCGGAATGTGAGCACTGTTAATTCAGATTATCTACATTTCATTTAGCTTATATAATTTCATGAAACTTATATATAAAAGAACTATTTTGGGTACTGCAGACGACACTTGCTTCAAAAGATACGAGTTGTGAGTCAGTGGTGACGAGTCATTTGACTCAGAATTCACCACAGGATGCTAGTCCTGCTGGGTTAGTCTTGCGATCAAGTCATTTATATGTTTTTTTTATAAACTGGGGTTAGTTATTAAATCTTTACTTTGTGTAAAATGTTTTCTTTTCAAGACTTTTGTCCATCGCTGAAGAAACTTTAACAGAGTTTCTATCGAAGGCTACTGGAACTGCTGTTGAGTGGGTCCAAATGCCTGGAATGAAGGTATATATATATATATACATACATATATACATATATATATATATTCCCATGATTATTACATCAGTTTTCATTGATTTTAGATTATGTACTTTGTTGGTTATCTGAATTGTTGAATTGTTTTCATTTCTTGTTCGCTGTAGCCTGGTCCGGATTCCATTGGAATCGTTGCTATTTCTCATGGTTGCATTGGTGTGGCAGCAAGAGCCTGCGGCCTGGTCAGTCTTGAGCCTACAAGGGTGAGTGAATGCAATTTACATTGTAGATAACCTAAAAGTTGAAAATCATGAATACTGGGAGAAATTTGGAGAATTCTAATATTTTGTGTTAGGTTGCTGAGATCCTCAAGGATCGTCCCTCGTGGTATCGTGATTGCCGAGTTGTTGATGTGGTCAACTTGTTACCCACTGCCAATGGTGGAACCATCGAACTTTTGTACATGCAGGTTTGATATACTTGTAACGGTAGTCAACTCTTAATACAAGTTTTTCACTAAATCTACTTTCTATATCTATTTAATGGTTTAGCTTTATGCTCCAACAACTTTGGCAACTGCTCGTGATTTTTGGCTGCTGCGATATACTTCTGCTACAGAAGATGGGAGTCTAGTGGTATATAACTATTGTAATCTATCCCCCATTTTAGTTCTTGATTTTTAGTCTGTTAGTAGGATCAACTTTGAGTTATCTGGTGGCATATGATATGTAGGTTTGCGAAAGATCACTAAGAAACGCTCAAAATGGTCCGAGCATGCCAGCAGTTCAGAACTTTGTGCGAGCCGAAATGCTGCCTAGTGGTTACCTTATTCGACCGTGTGAAGGAGGTGGCTCTATTATTCACATTGTTGATCATATGAACTTAGAGGTATCAAGATCATACTATATTTTGATACGTTAATAGCTAATTAGTTATGTTTATGTTTATATTCTCAATCATTGTGTGAGTATCATTAAATATAGGCATGTAGTGTACCCGAGGTGCTACGTCCGTTGTATGAATCACCAACCATTCTCGCTCAAAAGACGACGATGATGGTAATGTTTGAATATCATTATATGAAACAGTATATATAATTGTGGATTAGGTGCATTAAGATTCCAATTTTCAATAGGCTTTACGCCAGCTCAGACAGATTGCCCAAGAAGCTTCCCAACCTAGTGCTCCTAATTGGGGCCGAAGACCTGCAGCATTAAGAGCACTTAGCCAGAGGTTAAGCAGGTATGATTTTATAATCATCATTTTTACGAGTTTTACTACAAGAAATATGCGGTTTGCACACACCTTTTTCCATGTGGCTTAAGAATATGTATATGAATCTGTTCATGCCCGTAAACATGTAAAAGATGTCTGCATTCGTAAGCGTGGAACATATATAAAGCCATATGATAATTCTCACTTATAAATGTATGAAATAATTGCTTAGAAGTGTAAAGATCAACTTGTTACACACAATTTCCTAACTCAAGAAAAAGTTCAAGGAAACTGGATGTTACAAGTTGATCTATATAATTTACGGCGTGGATATTTTTTATGTTAGTTGCACACTTGCAAGTATGAACACTTGTTTACAATTATCAATAAAAATTCGTATAGCTTTTTATATTTCTCAGAGCTTATATTGTAAACATCTTTTACATGTTTGTACCAATTCACAATTCTATTTGCCCAAGCCCGGTAGATTAAAGTGTATGCAAATGGTAGATTCTTTTGTTGTATTTCCAGGGTTCGTAGCTTTGAATTTTGTTGGATTTATTGTTGGCAGGGGTTTTAATGAGGCTCTCAACGGGTTTACTGATGAAGGTTGGTCAATGATGGATAATGATGGGATTGATGATGTTACTATTCTTGTGAATTCCTCTCCTGACAAGCTTATGGGATTGAATCTTTCATATGCAAATGGATACACACCTGTTAGTAATGCTGTAATGTGTGCAAAAGCATCAATGCTTTTACAGGTTAGCTTTTTTGTTGCCAGGTCAGCTTTTACATGTGGCAACCACTTTCTGTTCATCCAAATTTTTTTTGTTCTTTTTTCAGAATGTGCCTCCGGCCCTCCTCCTTAGGTTCTTAAGGGAGCACCGATCAGAGTGGGCAGATAACAATATCGATGCTTATTCAGCTACAGCAGTTAAACTTGGGCCGTGTAGCATACCAGGGTCTCGAATCGGTAGTTATGGTGGTCAAGTTATTCTTCCCCTTGCTCATACTATTGAGCATGAAGAGGCAAGTTACATCATATTTTATTTCCATTTTCAATAACTGTATTCCCCTGTTGAGAATTGTGGCTGAGGATAAATAAGTTTTAATACTTCATAGTTACTGGAAGTTATTAAGTTGGAGGGAGAGCATTGTCCAGAAGATGCCATAATGCCGAGAGACATGTTTCTTCTTCAAGTATGTGATGTTTCTCTACATTAGTTGTTACAAGGAAAAAAGCATAAGCATTGCTCTCTGTAATCTTCAAATCTGAATAACAATTATTGTATTGTTCATATAGCTATGCAGTGGAATGGATGAGAATGCTGTGGGCATGTGTGCTGAGCTTATATTTGCTCCAATTGATTCTTCTTTTGCTGATGATGCACCGCTTTTGCCTTCTGGCTTTCGCATTATTCCTCTCGATTCTGGCAAGGTTAGAATTTATGTAACCATATTCATAAGAAAACTGGTTTTTGTGTGACATGTTAGAAGTATGAAGTCAGGATGGTCAAAAGATACAGACATGTCAGATGACATGTCATTATTTTGACCAATTACCGGATCTTATCACTGTAATAGATGATTTTAAGTTTGTTGCCTTAACTTTTTTGAAACTTTAATGGCTTTTTCCGGCCTTTAAGAACTGGACCGGAGTTGGTTACCATGTATGCAATTAGCCCTTTATTCATTTGGTTTCGGCTCAAATAGTTGTTTATGATCTGGTGATAATTTTAATATATGCAGGAGACGTCAAGTCCAAATCGCACGCTTGATCTTGCTTCTGCTTTAGAAATAGGAGGGTCTGGGAATAAGTTATCTGGTGATCATAATACTGCTAGCGGAACTGCAAGATCAGTGATGACAATAGCATTCGAATTTGCATTTGAGAGCCACATGCAACAAAGTGTAGCGTCAATGGCTCGTCAATATGTGTTGACCATTATCTCCTCGGTTCAGCGGGTAGCGTTGGCACTGTCTCCATCTCACCTGAACTCTAATGGAGGTCTGCAGGCACCCATGGGCACCCCTGAAGCTCATACTCTAGCTCGTTGGATCAGCCACAGTTACAGGTACGTTACATATCACATATGATTTGACAACCTTAACTCTATAGTTGTATTAGCATTTTGTGTTTTTTCATATTCTTGTTTCTCGCAGGTGCTACTTGGGGGTGGACCTTCTTAAAGATGGCAGTCATGGAAATGAGTCAATTCTTAAGTCTCTTTGGCACCATTCAGATGCAATCATGTGTTGTTCTCTGAAGGTCGTTTTTGTTTGATTCTCAAAATGCAAACATAAATGACTTTTGATGCTTTTTGTTTACTTATTTTCCTACAATTTGATGCAGGCATTGCCAGTTTTCACTTTTGCAAACCAGGCTGGTCTTGATCTACTTGAAACCACTCTTGTTGCACTTCAAGATATTACTTTGGAGAAGATCCTAGACGAACATGGGCGAAAAAGCCTTTGTTCGGAGTTTCCACAAATAATGCAACAGGTAAAGTAGCAAGTATTTATGTTTTGGATCGGAACAAGAAGTAATTAAATAGTTTTATCGAGAAATATTCTTAAAGTGAAATTTTGATTTTTAGGGTTTTGCGTGTCTTCAAGGAGGGATATGTTTATCGAGCATGGGGAGACCAGTTTCTTATGAGAGAGCAGTGGCATGGAAGGTGCTGAATGAAGAAGAAAATAGCCACTGCATCTGCTTTATGTTTATTAACTGGTCTTTTGTTTAATAAACCAGTCTTCGTGTTTCGTCTTTAAGAAGTGAACGTGTAAACTTATGGATGCCTCTTTTACATTTTGGTTTGTTTCAGAGTACGAGCATGATCCTTGTCACTTTTGAAATGTACCTTGCGATGTAACTTAATATTTATGAACCCTGTCAGTCACTTTGAATTGTACCTTATACCCCTCTGGTTTGTTTCAGCCTATTTTTTAAACCAATCGTCGTCACTCAAATGCATGTAAACTAATTGTATCGCTTTCTTTTCCGTGCAAATGAATGCGCATTACAAATTTGCAACATTGGTACTAAACAAATTAAATGTATCGTGGATGTGCTTTTTAGCTTTGAAGCGGATAAACTCGTTAATTGTTTTGAAGTCAATTTTGCAAATTGTCTCGATCATCTTTCATGGGGCGTAGTGTTTTTAAAGTCGATAGTCATTTGAATGTGATCAATTCGGTTAGACATAATTAAGCAAGGTAATCATCACTAAGATGACTTAGTGGCACAACTTGTTTATTCACAATAAGTTTCAATTTCAAAATCTATTTAAGTAAATATTTTGGGGCAGCTAGGCCTAGGGACAGCAGTGGTCACCCGACCCAGTGGATCACTCCATCTAATCCATCTTTAGCGGATGTGGATGAACTAAACATAATATGGATGTGGATGACCAACTCAAATTTGTAAGGATTACTAAATTAATATTACGCAAATTTTTTTTATGTACGAGTGCGTAGATCAGGGTTGGCTCAGAGGTGTGCAAGGGATGCCATCGAGCCGGGCCCACTCCCTCTGAGGGCCCACTACTTCGAAGCCGTCTCCAACACGATATATGTGTATGTATACTGTGTGTGTAGTGTGCATTTATATATATATTTTTTTGGACTTGGAACTGAGTAAAAGAAAAGGTTGAAGATGATGAGATGGATTGGTGTTTGGGTGAACTTAAGACCTTGAGGTCTAGAATTCAAATCTTGGTGTGAGCAAAATGCTCATAAGAATTGAGACATGGGTTTTTCCAGAATGAGTTTCCTCTAAAATTGGAGTAGCTAGTAAGAATCTTTTGGCACAGTGTTTTATTTATTATTTTTATTCTATATAATAAACATATGTATAAGTGTAGTGTTTTTTATTTAATAAAATGTTTTTCTATGTAATATAATCTTTTTAATATTAATATAATGTTTTTTTTATAATTAATATAGATAATGATGTGACACTAGTAAATTGAGTTTTAGCGTGTTGGGTTCACAACAATATTATTTTTATTATAAATGTTTGACATACTTTGTTTTTAATGTCGAAAACATTTATTGCCGTAATATTATGTCTTTATATTTTATTATTATCTTACTATTTGAAAGGCCTATTTTTTATTTTTGAGCCGGGTCCTGAAATTTTTTTACATTTTCGAAGACGGCTCTGGCGTAGATTATGATTTTACACAATTTGTAGTGCGTACAAATGCTAATATAAATGCGAATAAAGCAATAGTTTGTTGTAGCGAACATAAAAAAATTTGCACATAAAGAAGAATTATGCAAAGAAATTGATACACCTTCGAGATAAAATGGTGGATGGAACCGTACAATTTTCATTAAAGAAACATGATTTGGCACTAAAAGTATTGTTATAACAAATTAGATACTACATCCGACTCAATTTAAATGTCTTAGTTTGACATTTTGGGTCTTTTTTGTTTAATTTTAATCTTTAATATTTTTGTTTGTGTTATATAATACTTGATATAAAATATGTGAATGGATTGAGTTTTAAATGTATTTTACATTGATATAAATTTCATCAAGTTATTAATATAACATAAACAAAAATATTTACGGTCAAAATTGCAGAAGAAAGACTCGAGAAGTCAAATTAGGACTGAAAGAGTAATTTTTAGGAAAACAACCAATTAAGCACATCAAAGATAATAAGAAACAAATTTATTCACTTTCTTACAAGACTTAATTGACACTTACAAAACAACCAATTAAACAATACAATTATATAGCTACAATTGAAAGGTAAACAACAACCAAAACCCTTCGTAAAACAACCAACACCTGAAAAAACCCTATAACCAGGTCAAGATATGTTGGTTGGATGTGCCTGGGTTAAAAACAAAATCATAATAGAAAGTAAAAACCTTTGTAGGACCATCGTACGTGTTGCATGCTCTCAATCCCGGCGAATGTAACGTTTTTCGTTTGCGCATAGTGAAGTTATATTATATACTAAAAGCAAACCCTATTAATAGTTGGACATGCTTATTAATTGCTTAGTTAAGTGAAATGATAATTAGCTTATTAAAAATTGACACCATTGATCTCTTTCGTTATAGCAGGAATGCAGCTTGAACTCCTTGCAATGCCACCTTTCTTCATCTGGCCGTGTTCTCTTGGGCTCAAAGATTTAGCTCGTAGTGTGGTCTTTTTCAATAGATTTCTCATTGCCTCGGCTTGACACAAAACTGGGTAGGCACGATCAAGTTTGTTGAACCGAACACAAGTGTTCATGTGACTACTCAAGGCCTCTTCTTTATTGCCACCATTCTTCTCCATCTCTTCTTTCACGGCTTCTGAACACAAGCCGCATATCCACTTCCCTAAGAACCGGTTGTGCACCTTTTCCATGTATTCGGGTGTGCATTCTTCTATCATGCCACAACATTCACACTTAGCATCCACCACCTCAGATATGGCGGACAATGAGTTGATGTCGATTGTCTCTTTGCTCAACTCATATGACATGTCAGACACCGTACGTTTGAGCCCATCAGACGATAGTCTCGGTGGCTTACTAAACGGACGTGGTTGACCATATGAGCTAACAATGGTGTCGCCATGTGGTGCCATGTTGACTTTCGATGAATAAAACACTTAGAAAGATGGTGAAATTGGAGATGATATATGTAAAGAGTTTGATGATGAATATTAGCTTAGTGTAGAAGGTAAGCAACATAAGGGGTGCTATTTATAATGAGCATGGGAGGGGGATAAAGTAGAGGGTTGTGAACCATGGCAATTTACATGTTGTTGTTAAATAAATGTAGGACATGATTAATCATGAATGTAATGTCAACTTCTAGGTTGGTGTAGACATAATCAATATGTTCAATTTAATTTAATGAAAAGAATGCATGGACATCACTTGAATCTAAGAATTTTCACCAACATTTTTCTTTGTTTCTTTATGTATATATTGGTAATTTGGTATGTGTAACTTCTAATACTATTCATGTCGATCTCTAATTAGAGCATTGGCTATGTAACCTTTAGAATTTTTCCACCATTCACTTCCAACCAATCCCCTTATGTTACTTCAGCTACTCCTCACTCATACCACATTCTATTATTTCATTGACAACCCACCACTCACTATAATTTTCATTTATAGTTAAACTTAAAATTATATTAAAACTAAAATATTACATAATAATAATAAAAACATAAAAACTACAAATCCTAAAAATA
>JAOEHQ010048151.1:0-10374 GCA_025447715.1 Asclepias incarnata | reverse complement strand
TGCAATAAAATTGAGTTGATATACAAATTTATTCAAACATGAATATTTCACGTGAAATTACGTATTTCTTTAAGCTGAGTATTAATTATTTGGTAACTCAATTTTTATACAATTAACATGTATCTATGTTTCAAACCTTGAAAATACATATCTTGGTTTCAATAGAAAAAAAAATTATGTAGATGAAAAAAATGATAAATGCATGTCATAATTATAAAAAGTGTATATTAAATAACATTCAAAAGTTACCATATTTAATTAGCTAAAATTAACTTTTAGTTTCAAGGGTTAGGGTTTATTTAATTATTAATTTGAGTGGTCAAGATTAAAAATTGAGCTTATTTTTTTCTCTTAGTTCCATGGGCAACATATATATATATATATATATATATATATAACTGGAATAGGCTGCTAACTTTTTTCCAATATTACTATTATTTGCTAGCTACCCACCAGTAAGCGAAAATGCAAATAATGCTTTCCTACAGAAAAAAGGCAATGCAAGGATGAGGGGACCCGTACAAAACTAAAAGTACAATACCTAGAAGTGGCCAAATGAGCGAGTCAGACGGTTTGGGTAACTTGTCAAATGAATTCGTGTCAGGTCAGGATCTAGAGGTAACAAAAAAGTCGGGTTAGACGGGTTCATGTCAGGTAGGGCTGACCCATTATGATTGGCAGTGTTGAATCTTAAAATTGAGTAGGAGAGTGTGATTTGAGCAATTATATTATACATAATATTACTTTCTTTTTAATAAAACAGTTCGGGCGTTTTAAGCATTTAAATACAAGTTCAAGCCATTTAACCTGATTAACTTTTAGCTACTCATATTTTACCACTGTGGCCCATTATCAAGCTAAAACAATCCACGTCCTCAATAAGTTATAGATGTGAAGTTCAAAGGAAGTTACCTGTTGCTGACACTTGAGTACTCCAAATTGAAGATAATGAATAGTAATAACTATGTAATCCATGTTGTTGTGTCTTAATACAGGGCATACCAGTAACAGGAATGTCACAAGCAGCCTTCAATAAGCTGATTGTCCTTATTTCTCCATCATCAAAGGATAAAACAACACAACTGCAAGCAGAAACTAATACAAAATTAAAACAAAGGCGGAGGATAAAGAACTAGTAATAGCCACAGACCTACAGTAACATGGAGAGAAATACATAATTACAGGGCAATGTTAGTGTGGAAGGAGGTCCTACGGTACCTTGGATTTGAGAGCCAATCCATACTATTTATGTTCTGCTGAGCAGGAATATCCCAAAGAGGATGAAACGGATCACTGCAGTGAAAAATGTAAAGATATTATATTTAGATAGAATAAGCAAATTTAAATGATAATAGCTGGATCCTTACCGTATGTCCCAAAACTTTAGACCTTTATGTCCACCAGTAACAATTATATTTGCACTCTCGGGATCACTGCAGTGATCAGCAAGGGTTTCTAAGTATCTTAATATAGCATCTGAATGACCCACTTTGATTATATTTCTTATCCCACAACTTAACACATATTATATTACCGAAAGCAACAAAAATCTGTATGGGATTGGATTTGTGTTAGTCATTCTCGATGAAGATGCCAAGCAAAAAAAGGTAAGACAATGGATCCGTGCATAATCAGTAAAAGACGTAAGTTATTCTAATAGCACCTAAGTTTTACATCTAGGACCACTGACCTAGCCAATGGAGCCCACTTTAATGCCCTTATAGGAGCAGTATCCGCACTGAAGCAAAGCAAAGGTCTAGTATCTGTAAACAAAAGGCATAAAAACTGAAATTAACTATTATAAATCATAATACTTGTTATACATATGTACACGCTCTTAAAGATACCAATCCAATACTTGGATACGAAACACATGCCAGAAGCCCAGAATTCACAAAATAAAAGGTAAAAACATGAAATGTAAATGTACCTTTAGATGGATCATTATCAGAGAATTTCCAAAGGGCCACCTGAACAAATACAGATGTTTTAGTTTCAAAACTTCCTACAATCAATGTTAGAGAATAATGATCACAGTAGCCTTCATTTCTATGCTTCTATTATTTATTTGTGTGTGCTGGTTTTGTACACATGCGCGTAACCATATCTTCATCCAAGTAGGAGTATGGTCTGTAAAGCATGGGACTACTTTATACAATAGTGTAAAAACATAAAACTAAATAAATGTAAAAACCGAGAAACAGAAACATAGACCAAGTTCTAGCTTTTACCACTCCATCATGACAACCAGCCAGAATAAGATCATGAGGAGCTGATGTTGACCACTCCAATGTTAGTGGAATACTGCATAAGAGAACAAAAAATCAACAAAAAAAAGGTTCAACTCAAAATAAGAATCTCAATGAATATTGGAGTATGATGTAACGAATTCAATCGTCATACATCGTAATCAAACAAAAGATGGAACAGAACCAATGGCGGATCTAGGATTTTAGTTTATAGGACTTTCAAACTTTAGGTTCCAAAGATACATGTCCAATGGGGTTCCTATATCTTATTTAAGTAGGTTCCAAAAGTTTTTATATAAGCTTTATTAATATCTTTTATTTCTAAAAGGGTTCAAAGGACCACCCATAGTATATGGTAGATACACCATTGAACAGAACTTGAAGACCGCTAAAATAATAGACCACTCAAGTTCCTTAATACTGTAATAATTGAATTATACAAAAAGTAGTAGTTATTACCTTTTCCTATCACCACACTTCAACATTGAACACATGAAAACTGGCTTTAACTTGACAAAGCGAGGATCACTACCTTCCTTTTGAGTAGAGGAAAATATAGCTTTAGTTGCACAGGGAAGAGGTACTTCCCAACTACATTCAAAATATCTGGATGAAGAAAAATTGAACTATATATTTCATTATAACAAAATGATCCAAGTATACAAAAACTCACACTTCAAGAGCTCCATTTCCAAGCAAAACAGCAAGGTAGCCCATTAGGTGCTTGGAAATAACACAAGAATCAGAGGGCCTCCACTTCAGATCCCATGCAACTTTTCCACCATGGGCCAAGCCCATTACAAGTCTAGGCAAAGAAGCATCCTCTGAAATGAAACCACTATCATGAACAGGTTCAGAAAGGACAGGATCTTGCTGTAGAGGACTTCCACAACTTTGTGTTGGAAGAGGTAAATCAGTACCAGTTACTTGACTTTTTATTCCTGTCTGGCATTTTGTTAAGCTTGACTTTGAAGATGTCCGCGTCAACTTTGTTGAGAACTCTTTATTGTGACCTTTCCGCTTTCGGGTATAGACGTCTAATGTGACTTGCAAGGGTGCATCTTCAGGGAACTCCACAGCAAGAGGTTGCACACTTGCTTTTGGTGAACTATCAGGACATTCAGGAAGTGGGCACATATGTTTGTCGCTACCATTAGAATTATTTAGTGATTCCTTCACTTGTTTCTTTCTGGGTTTTAATTTTGTCTTTTGTCGCTTGCTTGATTTCAAACTTGTATCAGTTTCTTCTCTAGCAACTACTTTAAGTAAATGGTCTGAATCTTCTGGAGATTCAACAGCCAGGACTTGCAGGAATTGATCACTGCTCACAGATTCACTTACAGGATTATTTCTTGGCTTCTTTCTGGGATTTTGCGTCTTACTAAATTTGGAACTTTTACTCGTTTCTTCTTTCTCAAGTAGCTTAAGTAATGTATTTGAGCTTTCAGGAGACCGATCAGCCAGATTTTGTATAAACTGATCCCGGCTATCCGTGTTACTCACAGATTCACTTACAGGTTTCTTTCTGGGTCTCCCTTTCGGATTTTTCGGCTTAACTGAGCTTAAACTTTTATCAGTTTCTTCCATGGCCACTAGTTGAAGTAAGTTTGGATTTTCAGGATCTTGTACAGCCAAACTTTGGATTAACTGATTGCTGCCATCTATTTTACTCACAGATTCACTTACAGGTTTCTTTCTGGGTCTTCCTTTTGGCTTTTTCGGCTTAACTGAGCTGAAACTTTTATCAGTTTCTTCCATGACCACTAGTTGAAGTAAGTTTGGATTTTCAGGATCTTGTACAGCCAGATTTTGAGTTAACTGATTGCCGCCATCTATTTTACTCACAGATTCACTTACAGGTTTCTTTCTGGGTCTTCCTTTAGTCTTTTTTGGCTTAAATGAACTGAAACTTTTATCAGTTTCTTCGGTGGCCACTAGTTGAAGTAAGTTTGAATTTTCAGGATCTTGTACAGCCAGACTTTGGATCAACTGATTGCTGCCATCTATTTCACTAACAGATTCACTTACAAGATTCTTTCTTGGTCTTCCTCTAGGCTTTTGTGGCTTACAAGATTTGGAACTTTTACCAGTTTCTTTTGTGCCATCCATGTCACTCGTAGACTCACTTACAGGATTCTTTCTTGGTCTCCCTCTTTGCCTCTTTGGTTGATTGTCATTATTTTTGGAAGTCAATTTTAGTTTTCCTTTGTCGAAAGGGATCACATCTTGGTCTTTCACACCAACATTCAATATGCACCATATCTGGATGAGACCTCTTCCAGTAAGTGGAGCACCAATCTTGTGATATGCGGAGTTCGGAGGATGAGCAGAAACGGCAATGAACTAAAACGTAATTACAAAGTAAGGATACATAAGAGGTCGCAAACAATTACAAAGTAAAGGATACATAAGATGTTGCAAACAATAAGAGTTATATTTCTTCATAGTATAATAGAATACCGGTTCAGATTTTCACGTTTTAGATCACGTGCCAGGCAGATAAACATTTCTAAGGCAAACTGAATAAGATGTCAACCCCTCATGCTTCTAATTTATATTGTGAAAACATAGATGACAAACAATTACAACCCCACGTGAAAGCAAGTGAGCATAAGAAAGAGGGCATTTATGTAAATAACTGTACCTCCACATTAGTGTCAGAGTCAGAACTCGGATGAGCTCTGGGACACCAATCCAATGCCCAAACATGGCCCCCGACGTACATTACAAAATCTTTGCTGCAAAAACATCTATATAAGATAACATTCATAGAATGTCTGAAGGATATATTAACAAGTAGACGAAATTTCCATTAAATTAAACCCTAAATTTTGGTCTCCATATCAAAAAAGATATATATATATATATATATATATGAATAGATGTAAATTATGCATTAATCACATCATACAATTAGAAATTTAAGCTGAAAGAATATTGGAAACCAAAGAACGTAGTCAAATCAATCCAAAGGGAACAGACTACTTTGAATGTAAAACCCACATTGTTATTTGTGTGGGGACCTTTCACCTATATGTGAGCATGTTGTGCATACCTCGTTCAAGAGAGGTGCAAGTATGCACGAATAAACTAGATACCTTTCCAATATACTCCAGAACTAAGACAAGAACCAGTTTATATTCTACAAATCAAGTACAGAAAAGTTCCAAGGTTAACATCTTTATCAGCCTAAAGCTACAATACACACACACAAAATTACCCATATATCAAAATTACCACAATATGAAAATCGATCAACAAACAAACATATACTTATCAACAGAGGTTGAGGAGGTAATGCAAGGAACACCATATATATTCTTGTTTTAAACCTTCAATTTCGACTGGCAAGCAGTATATATTAGTGTCCAAGCCTCAAGACAGAGAAACATAACTTTGGGTTTTTTTGAATATACCATAACTATACAAAACAAAACTGAAGAAGTAGCCACATAGAGCTATAGATTGATAACGAACCTCAATGGTGAAGAGATTCTGTTTCCATCTGACATGTCCTGCATCCATATTAGACCCAATCTATTCAGGCATCCTTCGAATAACACTTTATACGGAAATACCTTCCCGTTTTGTGAATAAAACAGACATATATTAGCAGAGCCACTTGACAACATAGATTTGTACCTTGGGAGCAGCTGCTGAAGAAAATTGAGGCAAGTTTAACCCAGCTGTAACATCTTTCTCCTGGGAAGTCTCGTTTTCAAAAGCAAACCTAATAGTTCGAGATTGATAACAGAAATCTCTCCATTTCCTGTGAATACCAAAATCTTTAGCTACGGAACCAAGAATCACCGTATAAAGATGAGATACGAACAAACAGCGGAAAATGCTGAAGTCGGTAACAAGAATGCTGCTGTTCAGTTGTCTTGTTTTTCTCTCTTTCTTTTTTATTTTTTACCGCAAAGCCAAGTACATTAGATATAAATTGTCACACAGAACTTGGATCCCTCTGATACGATATCGGTCCCCTAAAATTGGGTACAGTAGTATCTAGGCTGATTTCGGATCGGTATGATATTATATCCCCATATAATGGAATCCAATGGACCATATAATTACAGCATAAGTTTTCTACACGCATTCTTAAAGTTCAAACTTCCAAAATATATTAATGCTTAACAAAGCCGCATAACCAATAGTCCTCCAATACAACGTAGACTCCTAATCCCATTAACATATATATACACGTTATTAAAACGTAAACTTTCCTAGAATGTTTAATCAGATTAACTTCATCTCAACTCAAATGTCCAATAAATTATAATCAGTTTAACGCATTCCAGTTCTAACTGTCAAAACAGGTATGTATCTAGTGACCCATATTCTACTTTCAATAACAATATTCAAAAGTCTAATACTAATAGCAAATTACAGTACATTACAAAGCATAACACATACAACAAATTATCTAATTAAGAAAGTAAAATACTCGGAAAAACCGGAACCTTAAGAAAGTAACCGAGGAATTCAAACGTTGAATTTCGGTTTCTTGGTACTGAATTTCTGATTCACCGGAAAGAATTGAAATTTTATCAATGTATTTGAAGTGATTATCAATTGAATAATCGAATTTTGAAACCCTAATTTGTTCTGGTGGAACAGCAGCAGCTTCATTATTGTTATAATTATTACTGTCGGTAACTGTAACTAGTTGTAAATTACTGGATGATTCTTCTTGTTGATGTTCCATGTTATTGTTGTTGATAATCGACGAATTATACTGCCAATTTTGATTATAAAGTATTTGCCTAATTTTGGGTCCTTTCTGGGTTTTTGTTTAATTAGGGTTTATGTGACTGAAAATTATGTAGTTTTAAAACATGCAGGTCTTGGGGTGTTCGCTATTAGGGTATAATCAAGCCGGGACTGCTTGAGAGCTATTCGTGATCGACCAGAAAAACATTAAAAATGGACTTGATTTAAGTCGAGTCGACTTCGATCTACTCGAGTATTCTTCGGAGTTGAGTTCGAGTTTCAAAATACTCGGCTCTCGAGGCTTCCGAACCTAATTGAGTTTAGGTTAATCAAACTGAGCTTGATAGTAACGACCGACTGACGCTATTCTATAATCGAGCCGAGTGGAGCTAGGCTCGATAATATCGACACTTAAAAGAGTTCGAGCTCGAGCCTACTTTCGCGCTTTGAGTTCTCGGGTCGATTCGACTTCGAGCTTGACACTGTGTCGGCTTTACTCGGCTCGATTACACCCCTATTTGCGATTTTGTTATTTATTTTACTTCTATATTTAAAGGGTCGTCAATTCTCGACTCAACTTGAAACTCGATCTGAAACCAACATGAAAAAAACTGGGTTAAGGTTATGTAATCTCGACCTGTCAATCCACCAATACGCCAACATGATTTTTTCGGGTCGGATCCAGGTTGGTTTCTTAGGTTGTGAAGTCAATCCAGGAACCCGAACACTTTTTTAACGACTTTTCTTAAAAGTATATGCATACATATCACAAGCATTTGGTTATCTTATTTTGGTATAACTTATGATATTTTGGTTATCATCTTTTTATACAATTTGATTTTTTTTAATATATTTTATAAAAGCATATGTATTTATTTGTTCAGTATTTTTAAATCTATAACTTTGGAGAAAAAAGATCACAATAGGTTGATCTTAAACCCACATAAGACTCAAACCAACCTATATGACCTGAAACACCGTTAATCTACCAACTTGTTTAATACATGTATTAATCAAATCAAGTGGGTTGGGTCCAAGTTAGTAGATTACGGGTCAGGATTAAGATTTATGACTTAAAACTTTTAATAGAACTTTATATAGCCAGTTATAATAGGTTCACCGGGTAATATTTTGCAGTCTTGTTTGCACATTAAAGTGATTATCTTTTATTATATTTAGAAAAAACATTTATTTAGTTACAAATTTACAATTGCAATTCGTAGAAGAATATAGTCGGTACATATTTTTTTGCAGGATAGAAGGACACACATTTAAGATTAATATCTCATATATAGGGAGTAGCGACCCATGTAATCCTTTCTGAAGTTTCTACTTAGATTAGGTTAGATTTGAACTTTAAAGAGCAATATATGACGTACCTCCCCAGGGGCTTGTGGAATGTTGAATGTGATTTACATATGACCATTATTTATGCCAATTCATTTAGATATTGTCCAGCTAAGTTGAAGGGGAAATACCAACAACTGAGATCTATACATGTAAACTTCGGTGAATTGATAAATAACATTGTTGTTAAATGTGATTCTCTATTTGGTAAAGTTTTCACTAATGACACCATATGAAAGTTTGGGTTTGACCTCTTATATCAGTTGACACAAACTATCAATTTGTAATATATTGCAGACTGTAGTGAGATAAAATTTTCAAAACTTTGAAGAGAAAGGGTTGCAGGTAGTATCCCTTGATGTCTGAAGTTTTCAGTTCTTGTACTTTTCATTATGGTTCAAGCTCTACTATTCGAACTTCGGAAGAACGTGGACTTGAGGTTGAGTATTTAGCTGGAGGTTAGGTTGAGGGTGAGGAGAGTTGTAGTAAAAAACGCAACTCAAAATGGGCATGTGGAGGGTTTATTCGGAATAAGAAATGACAAATTTGAAGCCCTCATAGATGGCTAGGAAGGAAAGGTATTTAGCAAAGGCCGAGCAATATAAGGCAGAGTATAGAGAAGCTAGAAGTTCGACGGTAGAGGAATTCTCCGTAAGTGAGTGCATGGTTGTCTTGGAAGGTACACTTGACGTGAGCATTGCCTCTTACAACAAAGCTCTTCGATACTTTGTTGATGCTGATTGTAGAAAGATTTTTCTACTAATGCCTAAAGATAGGAGGAAGGCTTGGCTTGACAATTTGAAAGACTAGTCGTTTCAACTAAGGGACTTCATCAGATTCTTGTTTTTGAAAAATTCATGAGATTAGCGACTAAGTTAGGCGTGTTTTCTTTCTTAGTTAATATCGTTTGGCCTCGTTTAGTTCCATGGTCACGTTTAATATATCGTCTGTTGTTGTGGTTAATGGATGTGTTCATGGTACTTTTGTTAGCTTGGAGTTTAAGTTCATCAGTTTAGTTTATCTAGCTCAACTAGAGTCATAAAACATGTTGGATCATACAATCTCTATATGCATCTTCTTCAATTTAATAAAATTGGCCAATTAAACAATTTGTATTATACATAATTTATACATTAACTAAACCTAATGTTTTAAAACCCTGGTTTTTGGTTGACCTGGTCAGATCACCGATTCTAGTTCAACCGATCCATTTTTTATTTATTAAATAAACCTATAAAAATGGTTGCAAATATAGACTAAAATGAAATGTAAACTATAAAAGAAGACTATAAATATTTTTAAAAATAGAAATTTAAATGACAAACAATTATAATCCATTAAAGAAACAATAACAAATACTAACAATCTAACGAGAATACAAATTTTAAACTTTAAAACAATGTTTAAAAATATTATACAACTATATAATCAAATCCAAATATTATATGTATTAGTTAACTACACCAAAAGTATGGCTATTTCCTTATTTTTTTCTAAAGAAGAAAAAAAAAACGATTTGAACCGGATTCGGGTTACCGAAAACCCGGTCGAGTCTCTGAAAACGGGTCAAACTCAAAAAACCAAGTATCATTGAGTCAGTCGGATGACTAATTTCAGGTTAACCTGATTCAACCGACCAGGTTGACTCGGGTTTTAAAACATTGACTAAATCATACATCTGTCAATATACACCTTAAACAACTCCAGTTTGTGCTTCATATTTCATGTTTTTTTTTTTTTTAGAAAACAAAGTTTCTCATATATTCACAAATATTTCTATTTATAATTTGCATGTAATGAAATTTAAGTCAACAACCTCTTAATTGAAGGTTCACCACAAATATTGTTAGGTAAAAAGCCTTTTGGTTCACATTTCTTATATTACTAACTTACAATAAACAAAGTAAACCAAGTTGCCTAAAGTTAAAAGATTTAGTAAACATAGAGAAATGTTCATTTGCACATGAAGATTTGCGTGAAAATGGGAAAACAAATCTCAGCCACACATTTCCCCTCATTTTTCTCTCTCCTCCATAATTCATTATTTTCATCTAATTCATTCAAA
>JAOEHQ010048150.1:0-10374 GCA_025447715.1 Asclepias incarnata | reverse complement strand
AGAATGGATCATATGTGATCCCCTAAAATTAAGACAATTAAAAAAATGTTTTATTTATTAAATTTTATAAAATAAAAACAAAAAAATAATTTTACTATTATACCCTTGGTCAAAAGGGTTTTCCTAAAGGTTCTTGACCTTTTAGGGGTTCCTAAAGTAACTTTACCCTATATATATATATATATATATATATATTCATGGTGATGTTGGGTTATGATTCTAAACCAAGGCAACTTATGTGTAATATAGTAATATTTTGGGAGAGATGGTGAGATTGAGAGTCGGGTATTCTAAAACAATATTTTTTTCTGCTTAATAAACACCTTTAATATTTCAAAGAACTCCGTGTGACATATATATTGTAGGTATTGACGGAGTACATCCTTGTCTCAGTAACTGGTGCAGTAACAGTGACCATAGCTGGAGTTGTAAATGAAGCTGTCACTATACTGGTATGATGCAATCTTTAACGTTTGGATACCGCGTGCTTTGTACATTTCTAACTGATAAAGAAATGTTAATTTGGATTAAGGCACCTTTTTTTAAACAATAAAGAAATTTGCATACCCTTTTACTCATGGTTCTTAAACTGATGACCGCTGCTTCAAGAACTCGGTTAATATCCAGGTATCAGTTGAACCACAGTCTATTGCTCAGAATACGGAAGCTTCTAATTTTGTAGTTTAAAAGTGATGTTTTTGACCTGGTTATGTATGAACGAGTTTGTTTTGGTTATGCTTTATCTCAAATGAAAATGTAAATATACCTTATATAAGGTAACTGGTCAAACAAATTAAATGTAGTTATCTAAAATGATACGACCTCCCAAATCCTTATACTAAGATTATCATTGTAAATGTTTACTCTTCCAAAAATATATTTTACGCATTAGTCATTTCTAAAAACATATACTTGCAGGTCAGCACAACCATGCTCATTTTGAGCCATACTAATTATTCCCTTTCAAAAACTCTTATTTTGTCACTTTGTATGGACATGAAGCGAATGGGATATTGTATTCTGACCTACTTGTATCTAAAATGTATATCCATGCAAACTGGGTGGGTCACATAAAGTATAAACACATGGTGATTGTTTTGCAGCCTAATTGTTTTGGATGGTAGAAGTTATGATGTCAAAAGTTGCAATCTTTTGATTAACGATTGATTATAGTGATTCGTTATTTAATAAGATTTATTGTATAAGTTGCCTATTGACGTCCCATGTTTTCACACCGGTTCTACAATACGTAATTGTAGCTATTCTCATTTTTCCCAAACAATACGTACTATACAATATCTAACGTCGATCCGTGTAGTCACACGGGTACTCCACCTAGTATATATATATAGGTCGCAGTTTTAACCCGGCCATTGATATGTCAAACGAGTCAATTCGTATTTGATAATAAGAAGTGAAGCAGCTAGGTAGAATACAAGAGTAGTTGAAAATTAAAATTAATGACCGGAGTCAAACAGGTTGTCGATCATCTCTACGGGTAGTTGATAATCATACTTGATATAGATTAATTAATTTATTTATAAAAAAATTCAATATAATGGACATGAAAGTTTTAACAGATCGATAGCACCAACCTGACACTGCCCACTTTGACTACCTAACTTCATGAGCCAGCTCCAAGCTTCCTAATAGAATCACTGTAATTTTTATTAGCTTGATATGATGTTTTGATCAACTTGTAGGAGTTTATGAGGTCGAATGGGACCGTCAAGAAAATGTATTCAAAATATCGGGAGAAGTTGATCCAAATGTACTTTTGAAGGCAGTGTTGCGTTCAGGTGATCATGCAGAGCTCATCAATGTTAAGCTCAACCATCCACTACTAAGATACAATAACTACTACAAGTATTGCACATGTGGTCCAACCGTTGGTAATCATATGCCGCCCTACAGAGATGCTTACCGGTCATCTAGTATGCCTTATTATGAAACTAATGATCGTTATTATCCTTATGGCATGCCACAAGAGCCAGCTGCTCGAATTGATTATGTTCCTTCTTACAACACTACCTATGAGCACCAAAATCCACTCCCACCATCAACTTATGTGCCTTCATTGCCATATCAAGAGTATAATGACAATCCTTGCTCCATCATGTGACACCCTTGCTAATTGTATGCCATTCAACTCAACTCTTAAGGATTTGCATTTGTTGGTTTTCATAAAAAATTCTGATAGATGGTTTAGCGAAGTTAGTACTTTAATCTTTACAACTATCTTGCTTTTTGAGATACTTTTCAAATATCTGAATACTTGTGGCGTTTTACTGACAAGTAACATCAATTAATGAATTTATGATGATGTTTGTGATTTGTTATATTTGTGTTATACATCTAAGTTAGGAGAGAATTGAAAGGAGCAACCTACTTGTTGCTACTTATATTTTCCATAACTTTATTTTGGTGTTAAAAAGATACACAATGAATAGCCATTGAGAAAGCACAAAGCAAGGCAAACAAGTGATCCACCGAAAGTTTAAAGAATAGGAAGCATTACACATGAAGCAAATAATCGAATTTGTCAAGGGGCATGTTTTCTGATTTACTTTATTTGAATGAAAACCACCACCAAGCTAGCAGGCATCATTATTTCCTCTCGCAAGAGGTCCCACATTTCGAACATCTTAATTGGGGTGACCGGGGAAAGGTAGGAACTTCATATGGAGCTGTGGGGAATTTTATGACCGTTTACTACAAAAGCAAAAAAGGTAGGAAGAGTGAGAAGGATGTTCAAGAAGCTGAATCTATGCAGCTCGAGACTCCCTATGCGGAACTTGATCACCCAACAGATTAGTTGGTCTCTATTGCCCATAATTATTATTGCATTTGGCCCAATTCATAGCGACCGGTCTGACACTCATTTATCGCAGGTTTTCACACACCCACATTAGATCAAGTTCAACAGGTTCTGGTTAGTTCAGATCAGTCCAGCATTTCAGTTTCAATATTTTGAATTCATCAATTTCCGTTTAGTCCAGTTGACGCCTTCTGCAATCATGCAAGAATATAATATATTTCAACATATAAAAAATCATAAATTGTCAGTACATGTAAGAAAACTACTCTCAACAAACAGATCAAAAATCAATCAAATGAAGCACCGGCCTCCTTATTGTTGCATTTTCTCTTTCAGATCTCCAAGAGGCCCATAACTTTTCGGCTTTGAGGTCACTTCACTACATTTACAGCTACCAGTATTAAGATTTTGACCACATTTGAGGCACAAACCTTTACACATTGGATCACATAAAGCAGTGATCTTTATTTCCAGGTGGACCATGTCTCTTACATGCTTTGATATATCTATTGATTTCTCTTCAGGAGGGAAATACAGCCAGTCGTCTAAGTCAACAGACACTTCATCGTCTTCTTCTTGTTCATTTTGACCAAAAATCACTCCCATGTTTATTATTTCAGGCTCTTCTATAGGCTCTTCAGATAATACAAGTGAGAAATTTGAGAATACGCAATCAGCCGCCGGTCCACCACACCTTAAATGAACACAAACAGTGCCCGACCGGATCAGCAACAGATATTAATCACACATTTTAATAAAAAAGACTTAGGATTTGTGTAAAAAAGAATAAACTCCAAAAGATGTAAAGGAATCATATGAAGAGTGTAGAGAAGGAAAGGGGACACAAGCTATCCACATTATTCCCCTTTTTATCATATTATTTTTAATTTTTTAATCAAAAGCTAGCGTAAGCATCCAAGCAACCCATTTTGTACCCCATTGGAATTTACCAAAATACCCCTTAAAAAGAAATGTACTACTAGTGATGTTGCAGTATATAACAAGGTTATAAATATCAAATTATAATTATAATAATAAAATAAAAAGCAAAAGAGAAAAAAGCCCAAGAAAGTAAAGGCATTATATAGCTTGAAAACAACTCAATCCTCCAAAATCCTCCCCCCTTCATTCTTTTTGTACTTTGCTTAGCTTTAAAGACCGGAGATCTTGTTGTTGTGCAAAAACTAAAAATCAAAACTTTTGATCAATTCAATGGTGGAGACGGACTTGTACACCACCGTCAAGAACAACATGCCAACCAAGGCAACAACAAAAATCTACAACCATTTCTTGTACAAAGCTGTCTTCCTATCTATATTATTCCTGTTGGTCCTTCCATTATTCCCTTGGCAGGTCAACCCTGATTCCGAGAAAACAAACACAAGTTCAAGTTGGGAGCTTCTGCAACTTGTGTTTGTTGGAATCGCGGTTTCTTACGGAGTTTTCAGCAAGCTGAACGATGAAACGTCCCCTAAGTACGAGAAAGAAGAAGAAGAGGGATCATCGACTCACACTTATGTGGCCAGATTGCTTCAAGCATCATCATCGGTGTTTGACGATGATGATGATGATTTGGCACGTGGGCATAGGTCTCATGAGAAGGATAGTAGCAAGCAGGTGGTTCAGACCTGGAATTCTCAGTATCATAGAGGTGAACCGCCCATTGTAGTCGCCAAGGAACCATCATCCAGCAATCATCCTCCTCCCCTGCTTTTGCCTGTTCGCAGTTTAAAATACAAAGCTTCTGAATCATCATCATCATCATCAATGATCTATGATGATTCCAAGATGCTGAATAATAGTTCTTCTTCTTCCAACTCTTTGAGACGGTTTTCATCTTCTAGAAGCAGAAGCAAAAGCAAATTAAGTGGGGAGGGAGAAGAGGATAATACAGTTTTACGGTCGCCCATACCATGGAGATCAAGATCAGGGAGGATGATGACGGGCATCGAATCACCTTTATCTAATTCTTCTTCAAATGCATTATCCTCCTCGCAAATTCAATCCCAAGAAGAAGAACATGACGTTGGCCCAAAAAACAAGTCACCAGATCATCCTCCTCCACCACCACCACCACCACCGCACAGTACAAGAATCAATACATATTATCCCCGCAAGGAACTTAGAAGAAATATCCCGAAGTATGAGAATTTGAATAACAAGGGTGGTAGTAGTAGTGGTAGTGGAAGAGGGGCAATCAGAACTCAAAGTGATACCTCATCTGGTGAAAAGTTTTTCATGACAGACTATTTATCACAAGACAAAGAAATCCAAAGCTTCATAGAAAGAAGAGGGAGCAAGAAACAACTCTTCATTGAAGATGATGGTGATGATGATGATGACCATGAGGGAAAACCACAAAAATTTACTGAGAACCCAAAAGAATTTTTCAGGGAAACGGCATCAAAAGATTCAGATGATAGCGAGGTGGAGGAGCATGAAGAAGAAGAAGAAGAGCTTCAAGAACTTGCTTCAAAAAAGAACGTCGAGTCAATAATGGATAATGTTGGTCCAGATGTGGATAAGAAAGCTGATGAATTCATAGCCAAATTCAGAGAGCAGATTAGACTACAGAGAATAGCTTCAATTAGAACATCAACTGCACTACTTAAACCTACTAAAAATGTTCCATAGTATTAATAGACCCTCACCCAGGTTACTAAATATCATTATATATTTTCTTCATCTTAACATCATTCATTATCTTCTTATATGCTCCATTAGAGACTTCGTTTTGTCTTTTTGATTGGTACGTGGACTTATTCATCACGTCACATGAATGATATAAACTGTATGCTACTCCCTACTGTAATATTTTCTTCATTCCACTCCCTTTGGTTATTGAGCCATCTTTTCGGGCTTTAACTATTGGGACCATTTTTTTTAAGTTCCAAAAGAGAAGAAAGAAAAGGATTACGGATATGGTTTTTTACTTTGATGGTTGACTGGTTGTAATACAACAATGTTGGTTTTTCTATTCTTTTTCTAGGCTTACTCTATAAAAGAGTGCATTTATCTTGAAACAGAGTCCCGTCCATATATACAAGTTTTGACATATAAATACAAGTTCTGACATTATCTAATCCTAGCCAAGAAGCCATGAGACTATTTTTTTTCCTACTGATGGTCACTATAATCAATGTTTGCAACCTAAACTATATGAAATAAGGTCATATGAAGCAGGATAATAGTAATAACCACACTTGTAGTAGCAAGGTACTCAGTACACCTTTGACTAAAACACGATAACTTTGTTTATGTCAGAGATGGCAAGTTTGAACCATTAATTTAGCAATGGGCCGTCTTCGGTTATATTTTACCCTAAAAATACAAAATCTTAATTAGAAATCACAACAGTCAAGTTGGTTGAGCCAGTCAAAAGTGAGTTGGAAGTGTATATAAATGCATACAACCATCTATTTATTCAGAAAAATAAAATTTACATCTTAATAATAGTTTGAAACCATAATTTGATATATTAACTATTAATAAAATTCAAGAAGTAACAAAAATGTTGGTGGCCCACCCAAAACGACCCATTTTTACAAAGACTCGCGCATTATGACACAAATTCATTTCGCCTGTTAAAGAGACTTGCCCAACCCACCCAATTTGTCTCATCTATTTTATGTCCTTTCTAAAGACAAGTTTACTGACCACAGTCCTTTGTGGCATTACCGTTATATTCTATCTATTATGCAACTCCAAAAGCATATATCGTAAACAATGATGTCACTATACTTTTAATCAGGACAATCTACAATAAACAAGTTAAAATATACTATAAGTATTGAATATAAAAAAAGTCAGATGTGAAAATTGTGATACATACAGTAATAAGTTTAGGGAGCTGGGACGTTAAGCATATTCCAATGTGTATTTTGTAAGTGCTAATCTAATTGAATAGCAATGTAGCTGTACATGTTCTCCGTTTGATGCAATGTACTATTTTTGTACACCCTAAGTCACTGAACATAAAAAAAGTGTTCGGCCTTGGAAATTTGTCCATTATCATAGTGGAACACTTTCTTGTACACCCAATACATGATAATATTAGGCGGCCACTATAGAACCAAGGGAGTTCAAATCCACAAGATAAAACAGCTACAATTAACATGCAATTTCCATTTAGCTTAGGCATAAATTTCAAGGACAGAAGGTTACCTATTGCACCCGAGAGTTATGACTGTACGTATGATCCCGTCAAGTTTCAAGTTCTGCTTTTTCCTAGTAACATCGATGGATAACAAGACAGGAGTTCCGTGTGGAAAATCTTTCACTGACTTTGTAGCACGTAATCCCATCAGAGAGGCTCGAGATTTTGAAACTTTGGACGAAACATGTCCTAATCCTAACCTTTCTAAAGTTGTACAATACTCAAGGTGAGTGATTGAAGGGTTTCTTTGGTACAAAATCGCCCCTTCCCAAGGTGAATCTAAATCATCAACATCTTCTTGATCCTTCCAATCATCGTCCATAAAGTTGTCATCACCCGCAAACTCAAAGTTGGAGTTAGTTGATTCTCTTGTTATAACTTCTAAACTTGACTTATGTTTTAGAATCATGGATGTATCCTTATTAGCAAATAAGTGTTTTCCAAGAATGTTGCAATGCGGATGCAATAAGGATGTTTGTGGGACAAAAATGTGTGGTACCTTTACATTATTAACATAAAAGCAATAGGAAATAAGTGATGAAGATAATATGAGAGACATTTTTACTTAAAATTTACGGAACTCCCAAACTTCTAGTTATGATGCCCTCTCTCAAAGGAAGAAACAGAAAGGTGAATGATCTTATTGAGTACTATATCCAAGAATACAAAGTATGCAGACAACCAAGATGTACTGAGAAATGATGAAATCGGAACTCTAGCTGAGCAGAGGTATGAGGATAACGTGTTGTAAGTAGTAACAAACAGCTCCTGAAAGGTGGTTCAACTAAAATCAACCGAATATATACATATATATATAAGAATATATATATATATATATATATATATAAGAAATGTGAAGCAATATAATACTGTAGATGTGTAATGCAAAATATACATAGGTTAAAGAACTGATTGTACTTTTAACATATTCATCAGCATAATCCAAGTTTAAAGTATGGAAAATGGTATATGCACACCATAGTTGATAGATAAATCAAATCTAAATCGATACTACCAAAATTCAAAATTAACATGGATTGCATATTTGCATTGCCTCACAGATATCAAACTCAAAGCAAATTCAAATTAATCGATATTATTCATACTTTTATAAAGCTATTTACTCCACCCGCATTTTAATTTCTAACAATATCAATCAAAATGTGACATGTCACCCTTTTTTCCCCTACCCAATACTAATGTTACACATTACCTTCTATTCCCCGCCCAATAACAATATGATACATCCCCAATCCTCTTACACCGCCCGAAAACCTAAAAAAAAAGTCACACTATTCACTTTGTGGGGTGGTACAAGACTAGCATTATATACAAAGAAAATACATCACTGACGCTTTTGTACGCTACGGAACTTATTAAAAACGGCCGAAACCACCACAAAATTCTCGAAACAAACGAATACAATTTGTAGCTTATACAAAGTCCAGGGAGCATTTACAGCTTTGAAGTGGGTATCAAGCTACAAAAGTGACTTAAACTTACAAACTTATTATTTACAATGTAAAAGAAAAGAAAAAAAAGGAAAGCAGCTGCAATTTGAGCTGAATTTTGGGTAATTTCATCAACAACAAAAAAAAGTTTTATAGAAATTAAAAAATTGGTGACGATGAAACCCTAGAATGAATGAATGAATGAATGAAATGAGAAAGTTGATTATAAATGAAGGATAAGTACCTGCAATCGGTGCAAATTCAGTTGGGGTTTAAGAGATGTATGTATAGTTGTAAAACCCTCTAGCTGTGTGTCTGTCTGGATATGGTTCCTCCTCAAATGAAATCCTTTTGAAGTTTTATTCATATGTATGCATACACAGTTTAACGTCTGTCTGTTTGGACTTAACGGTGCAAACAACAACCGTAACACATGTACTCTTTCCTAACTATTTATTCACCTTTTTCCAATGTTTTAAAAACCGGTTTATATCGACCGGTTTTATAGGTTAAAACGGAGGCTAGACTGGTATAACTAATCTGGTTTTAGGTCCGTTTTTTCACTATTCTTTACCGGCGGTTTTTTTGGTTTTGTCTTGTTTTTCCAGCTAAACCGGTCCGGTTCAACCGGTTTTTTTATTAAAAATATTTTGAATTTTTTTTATGATACTTTAATGTTATTTTTTGTTGTTTGTGAACTTTAAAACTTATATTTTGTTATGAAATACCTATTTGGTATTATTTTTGAGTGAATTATAATTGATTTTGACTATTTTCGTTGGATTGTAACAAGTTTAGTTGCATTTTTATAAATAAAATATATATATATATATATATATATATTAAAATAAGCCTACCGATCGGCCGGTAAAACGGTACCGGAGGCTAGACCGGTATGACTTAAATACCGGTTTTTAAAACATTGCCTTTTTCAATCAACTCCCTTATAGTAACGGCCATCCGGTTCCTTCACCCCTTCAAATCGGCTCTTTGTGTCGGTCTCACCCCACCCACCCAAATCTGCCTCATGGAACCGATGCTCATAGCTGTTGAGCACCCACTTTGCCTTGCTCTGTCTCATCTCTCTCTCTTTCTTCATTGGCTACCACCCCCTTGCTTTTGGTTTCTTTGGGTTTTTTTTTTTGTGAAAGCCACATGTCGAATTGTGATTGGTGGTTGCCTTACCAAATTTTGATTATTTGGCAACCCCACCATTCACCCTGTTTAACTTTATTGTTTGGTGCTTAACATTATGTACTTTTTTATAAAAGTTATAAGGTTAACATTCTTTTTAAAATATTTGTAAATTTCAATTAGAACACCTCGCTAAAAGTGACGGCGGCGGGCTTTGCTGACCACCGACTCCGACTTTGGATTGTTTAAAACACATGTATATGAATTATATAAATTATGTTTATTATTTATTGGTGGAGTATTTAGATGTATAAATGATTAAGTAAATTAAATACAAAAATAATATACATATGGAAATGTTGAAAATTCAAATTTTGAACAAAACATTTCCAAATAAAAAATGTTCTTAAAATTTTTGAAAATTAAGACACCACTCATCTCAATTATAAAGTAGTATAGATATCAAGAGGGAAGATTCTGGGGGAAAAAAATTCATTTTTCCCAACTCACCCTTAATAGAAAAAGGGGGGATCTAGAGACACCACGGAAGTTGTCTATAGACATCCGACCTTCAAAAGGGCGAAATTCGTCCCTTTTGCCTTTGTCACATCATTCATTTTTTTTTTAAAATTATTAAAATTTTAATTTTATACCCCAAAAGGGTCGAATTTCGCCCCTTCTGCTTTCAAAAATTCGCCCCTTTTGCCCCAACTGACAAAATTTAAAATTAGTTATTTAAAATTTGTGTTTTATCGTCATAACTTATTATATATAAACTTTTAGGAAAATTTAAATATACCGTTGTAAATGATTTA
>JAOEHQ010048149.1:0-10376 GCA_025447715.1 Asclepias incarnata | reverse complement strand
TTGGCCTACTTTGGGAGGCTATGATTTACGGGTTTAATATATATTATACGGAAATGATATTTGGATATATCTAAAAAAAATATATATATATTGACGTATTAAAAAAAAAAAATCGGTCTTAAATTTAAGGGTGTTACAATTTGGTATCAGAGCCAAGTTTAAGGGATTTAGGTATTCCATCAAGTAGTGGGCTACCTAAACTTAAACCGTTTGCATGATTAGTTGTATGATTGTTATTTGATTTGTATATGCAATTTGGTTAGTCACATTGGGAATCGAGAATACAAGGTAACTATTATAATGACGTGTATGTACAGTGTAATATAATGACGCCTGATCAATGTGATTATATTACACCATACTACAAGGAGTTGTCATAGTCACCGAGTATTCAAAAGACCTTTTGTTGACTGTTATGTGAGTTATATGAGTCTATCTACTTATGTGAAGCTATTAATGGATTTATACGCTTAAATGCTTATGTGTGCTGTTTCGTAAAAAGATAGTGGCTTTTATGATTTGAAGTGAGATAGAAAAAGTAAAAACAATGATAGCTAAACTAGTTAACAAAAAAAATAAAAATAAAATAAGGAAAGTAAATGTGAAAACAATGATGAAATGCATGAACTTGAAAACGAATTATAGAAAGAAGAAAATATAAGTGCTTAAAACGTTGCGAATCATATAGAGAGAAAAGAAATGACGAATTGTCTATTGTGAAGTCGAATTCATATAAATTGTTATGTGAAATAGTCAAGACTGCCTAAGGGACTGCCTAATAAGAATAGTAAGTTATGAGTTAAATGGTTAAAAGTAAGAATTTTGAATTATTTGTCATCAGGTAATTAATTAAAAGTGTAATTATAAACTTTTACACGGTAGAAAGATGAATTAGCTTATGAAGGCCTAGTAAACGGGATGAGATATGATACTGGAAGTAAAGGAGTAGAAGTAAATTTAGTAAATATAGTAAATTGTAATTGAGAATTTCAAATGATAAAATTCAATAGGAAGGATTAGTCTATGGGTACTACTAAGATTTAGATTAATAAGTAATAAGACGATAAAAATGCTCAGAAATGTTACGTTTACTTGAGGAACTTATAATAGACAATACAATAAGTGATGCCAAGAGTTTAGAATGTACTATGGAAGGGGTTAAACCGTCTTATTGATGCGAGATATTGTTAATACCCTAAGTATGTTAGTGTTCTTAAGCTTTGAATTATGATATTTTCATTGTGTTTCAAGTTGTATATAAAAAAAAAAAAACTATGAGAGAATCAATATTTGGGTTTATAATGTCTTCAAGTTTTGATAGTTTTCGTAAAAAGTATTTGATATCCTGCTAGGTACCTTTATTATTTAGTCTATACCTACGCTAATAATGTTGTACCGAATATTTATGAGTCGCATGTTGCTAATTTACACCATATTTAGATAAGTTTGAAACCTTTTTAGGATAATCTTTCGTTATTATAAAAGAAATGTGATTTATTGTGAGAGCTATGTACCAAGCTATTACTTCCGCATTTTTAAGTTAGTTTATGCTAGATGAATATAAGTTAATTAATTGTTAGTGGTTAGTATTTCATTATTTTAAGGACAGTTATCGAGTAAATTTCTTAAGTGTGGGAGAAATCCATTTGATGAATGAAGAATTGATTGTTGATCATTTGTGTATATATGAATAAGAAATATTGATATTGAGATAAAATTGAGAAGTGATTTTATAAGGGTGATGTTTAGAGGATAGTAAGCCATATGAATGGAGGTTTTACCATTATAGAAAGATCTTTACCTTGATTGTTAGTAAAATTATAAATTAAGAAGTGAATGAAGTTTTGATTTTTTTTTAAGGATCGAGAGTTATTTCAATCGATATTATAATATTTTGACAAACTAGTGTATATTTATGATAATTAGTAAGTTAAGAATTCCTTGCTTATGTAATTACGTAATATGCTAATAAGTTGACTTTTCTTATATCATAAGAAAGAGGATAAGAAAGTTGCAAGGAAACAGTGAAGGTCATATGGTGAATCTAGCATAGAAAGAGAATACGTATATTAAAATATTTCAAGGAAGTGGAAGAAGTTGACTCAAGTTTTAAGGAAGAGACATGTTGAAAATGCTATTTTTCATAAGTAGATATTGACATAAAAATATTTTGGGAGTCATTGAATTAAGATAACGTGTTGAAAGATTATTAGAGTTAATAAGTTGTGTGTAAACTAATAGTTGTACCAACGATATATTAGGTATTCAAAAAGGGAATAAGAACAAGGGCTTTATTGAAAGGTGAAGTGTGATATTAAGAGAAATGAACTAATATTGTCAAGGTTGAAGCACATAACTGACTAATTGAGGTTGACTTCAATATGCGTTTCAATTAAGGGAAGAAACATATATATTAAAAATGAAAGAACTTAGCGTTACAAGTATCTTGTTTGAATATTTAGAGAATGTAAATTTATAAGTCATGACTTCTTTACTTTATGTTAGAAGGTGTCCCTATTAATGTTTTTGACTTTCCATTTTAATTCAAAGGGTTAGGAAATATGTGAAAAACACTTGAGGTACAAACCACGAGTTAGTGTTGGAAATATTCTCTATAATTTAGTGATTGTATAATCGTTATGATATGTAGCGCACGACTATAATTAGATTTTTGAACGATTTAAGTTCAAGCACTTGTTAGTGGTAAACTTTGCAAAATCTCGTTGAGGCCAATGCATTAGAGACCGACTTGTAAAGAAGATTAGATGCTCATTTTATTTTAAATCAAATATCAAATACCAACAATTTACTTGCTAAAAGATATTAAGGAAATCAACTAGAAAAGGTAGAACTTTCAAGTTATATTATGATATGAGCAAGGATTTTGTCGACAATCGATCAAATTGGAAAGAAGTTTGATGAAGGCAATAGTACGATTGTCTTGTGACGAACAATTATAAGACTAGTTACCATAATTAGTTCAAGAACCGAAGAACTTGAGTTTAATATTGAATTTATTTGTAATCTAGTTTGCGGTAATTTCCTCGTTAGAAAAATATTAAGAAATCGAGAAAAAGTTGTGTATTGGAAGATAAGGTAAATGTGTAGTATATATATATGATAAGGTCGAAGTGCCAAGAAAGGTTCATGAGGACATGAACCAAATAAGTGTGGGAGAATTGTAACATCCCGTTTTTCAAAAGTATTTTTATAATACTAAAAGTAATATATTTAAAAGTCTAAAATGATAGTTATGACGTAATGTTGTTATTTCCTTTTTAGTGACCTAAAATATACACGAATCCAAGAGAATACATTAAAATTAGTAAAATGCACTTTCGGATTAAATAGGGAGTTAGATGTAGTTTTAAGTGGTATTGGGTATAAGATTTAATCCTATTTTATTTACCCAAACCGCCCTCCCTCACTACAACATTCTGGAAAAAAAAAAAGAGAAAAGAAGAAAGAGGCGTGTGTGTATGAGATTCGATCCAAGAAGAAATAAAGAGAGAAAGATCAAGGTTTAAGTGATTCCATCATATCAAAGTGAGTAATCTTCTACCTAAACAAACACAAATCCCCCATCTTCATCTCAAATCAAAAGAGAGTTAGTGTGTGTGTGTGTGTGTTCTTGGTGTTTTAGTATGTGTAAAAATGGGGTTTTAGGATATGGTGATTATAGATGGATACAAGATGGGAAATGTTATTGCATGGGTTAGGAAGATTAAAAGAGTGAGTTCTAATGGATAGAAGTGTCTTGATGATTTTACTTGAAGGTATAATCTTGTTTCCTTTTTATGTTGTAATTATGAGATTATATGTAGAAAATGGGAATTTTGGGGCTTTATATATATAAATGGTATAATCTTGAATATAGTCTTGCATGATGCTAGAATGTGATTAAATGATGAAATTGGTATGTTGTTGGTTCTAGTAAGCTTGATTAGAAGTTTCTAGCAATTTTCGCATAATATGATAAAATGAGTTTATGAGATAATTTGGCTACATAATGAGTTAGATTATGACGATGCTTGGAATTTGTAGGATTGGTTTTATTGGATCAAAATGTATGCTTGAAATGAATAATGGACTAAAAATGAGTTGGTATGTAAACTAGTCAAAAATATGTATTTGATAGCGTTCGGCAAAAATGAACCTAAAATGTTGAAATTACGCTAATTGTGATATGTGACATCAAAAATGAGATAATGAGGTCATAAACAAGTTGAGATGATTAATAGACTATATGACATGTAATGGAAGTGTTGAATTAGTCATTGGACTAAGTTTGACCCAAACGGGTCAAACGAGTCATTATATGCAATTTAATAGTCGAAGTAGTTTACGGACTTGTAAATGATGTAGTCACTATATAAATGTAGTTAAGAAGATGCGAATGTGCCAAAAAATGAGTTAGAAAGAAAGTTAGCCGAATGAGGTATATACTTCATAGTGTTTGGCTAAAATTGAACTAAAAAGGTCAAATTACGGTAAATGAGATAAATGGTATTAAAAAGGTATGAATTGAGTTGAAAACAAGTAGAGACATTAAATAAACCATTTGATGTGTATTAGAAGTGTCGATTTGGTGAATGGGCTGAGTTTGACCCAAACGGGTCAAACGGGTCATTAGTGGCAATTTGACCCCGAAGCGGTAAAAGAATATTTAGATGAAATGTTCATAATTGAAATGTAGTTATAAATGATTGATTAAGTTGGAAATGAACTTGTATGCCATTTGGTTGAAAAGATACTTTATGGTTAGTATTTGGATAGTGATGGACTAAAATAGCCGAAAAGAGTAGAAACGGATAAAAATGGAGAATCAACCTTAGAATGCTTTGGTTGAGTTATAAATGAGTTAGAATGGATTGTTAGTACAAGTAAGATGTGTTAAAAGTGTCAAAATTGGAGAATTAGTAGTTTTGACCCAAACGGGTCAAAAGTGGCAAAATGGGCAATTTAGCCCGGAAAATGGCTTGAATGCGTAGAAATGAATTATATAAAGTTGTTGGAATGTAATATGAATAAGAAAGTGATTAAAAAGCTTGAATGTAAGTTTGGACGAGAAAAGATAGTATTATTGAAACGGGTCGGGTAAAATGGCAAAACGGGTAATGGTAGTTATAATGTCATTCAAGAGAAATGCATAAAAGAGAAAATGCATAGATTTCATAGATGAGTTAATACTGACCCAAAAAGTGAATGAGATTGATAAATTAAAGTGTTTGAATGCTAAAAGCGATTAATGGGGCAAAACGGGTAAAATGAGATATAAGGATATATGTTATGTGTTGATTGCTTATGTGAGTACATGGATATACATGCTAGGTCAAGAGCTCACGGATAAGTGTTTGGATGGATTGATATTTTTGTTGTAGCGGTTAACCAACATTCAAGGTGAGTACGGGATATATACAATTGCATCCTCGTTGGGTCAATTGCAAGGCATGGAAGGAATTCCATGCCTTGTGATTGATAGAGCATGTGTAAGACCATTGAGTAGTGAGACCCATGGCATCATTGTTATTGGTGTAAGACCATTGAGTAGTGAGACTCATGGCATCATTGTTATTGGTGTAAGACCATTGGGCAAGGCGACCCATGGCATCATTGTTATTGGAGTAAGACCATTGAGTAGTGAGACTCATGGCATCATTGTTGTTGGTGTAAGACCATTGGGCAAGGCGACCCATGGCATCATTATGGTGGACCACTTGAATGTAACTGCATATATTTCGTACTCACTAAGCATGTGGAGCTTACCCGTTATATGTTTTCTCTTTTTAGGTGCTTGTGAATTGGCAAAGGGTTGCGAGGGAATATTTATGCTTGTTTGGGCAAGGTGGAAGCTTGATTTGCGTAGGACTCAAGCTAAATCCGGTAAACCATGTTTTGCTACTATATTGTATACACCCGAGTCTTTTGGTAAAACGATATGTTGAATAATAGGTTGAAGGAAAATGAGTTTTGGCCTACTTTAGGAGGCTATGATTTACGGGTTTAATATATATTATACGGAAATGATATTTGGATATATCAAAAATATATATATATATTGACGTATTAAAAAAAAAATCGGTCTTAGATTTAAGGGTAAACCATTTTTTAAAGGGACTTGTTTTTAAAAGCTCAGGGCTTTAAGCTCCTAAAAGCCCCTTGCCAAACAGACACTATATAAAGCATCAACTCCCTCCTCCCCCCCTCTTTCTCTCTCTTCCATTTTTTTCAAATTACAGGGTTGATCTACCAAAATAACCCTTCTACATTCAACACACCTATCACCTAACATACACGGTCTACCAAAAATACCTTTAATGAAATAATTTATAACATGTATTCCTCGACTCCTAAAATAAATAAACCACCAACTTTTTTACATCACTTACCTTTACATTAATAACCTACACTACTCGCCGCTACCACCACCGCCACCAGTTGCCACCACCACCACCCGTCGCTGCCACCACCATATTGTCGGCTGCTACCATCATCGTCGCTACATCGCGCGGACATGAGTATAGTCTTTTAAAATGATACACTTGAAATAACACATAAAAAAAATTAGTTCAATTCAATTGTGATTTATGCATTCTAAGGGCATTTTCAATGTCAATACTGAAAACTACATTTATACTAAATTTAATGGAGAAATGTAAAAAAAATTGTCTAATATTGGCACTGAATACTATATTAAATTTAGTGTACTGAATAATAAATCTCATTATATAATGAATTTAGTATAACACTATTCATTAGAATAAGGGTAGTGATAAATTTACAATATCTTTTATTCATTCACAACAAATACATGTATATTAATACATAATGTACAACTATGTAAAACAGTGATTGTTGTGGATGAATAAAAGGTGTTGTGAATTTATCACTACCCTTATAATAAAACTCAATAATTTTCATTTGTTACCCTTTGAATCATTATCATATTATTTTATTTTCATATCATGTTTGAATTAAGCTATAAAAAAAGGGTGATGATAAATCTACAATATTTTTTTATCCAATTACAATAAGTACATGTATATCAATGCATAATGTATAATTTTCTAAAGCAATGATTGTTGTAGATGGATAAAAAATGTTGTAGATTTATCACTACCCATAAAAAAATACTGGTTATCTATCATGAAAAATAATAGTTAACATGTTATCTTTAACTTATCATTAAAGCCTTTAAAATGAACCTAGGATTAGAAATTTGGTTGCATTATATTTTTCAAAATATCAAACATAAGTTATAATTGTTATTATATTTTTCCACGTTTAAAATCATCAAAATAACTTAAATTATTTAAAATATATAGTTTTGCTATGTATTTTAAGTTAGTTTATAAAATTTAGTGTATACATTCAAACAAAAACGTTTTAGTGCAAGTATATTCCAAAATATTTCTCATCTATTCTCCTTATTAAAAGAGCAACCCTCCTTTTTTCAACATTTGTGTCTTTGAAATACCTAAAATGTCTCTTAATTTCAAAAGCTTTCTTTTTATATATAACCAATATACCTAAAATATCTTTAATGAAATAATTTACAACATATATCCCCAAATCCTAAAATAACTACACTACCCCTTTTACATCAATTACACTGACATCAATAACCACACCACCGCCATCACCACCAGTTGTTGCCGCCACCACTACCACCATTATCGTCGTATCATACGAGCACCAATCTAGTTTACACTAAATATTGTGTAACTATTTATTCTCAACATTAAAGGTGCCCTTTTTATAGTCTAGCTGATTTTAAAGTTGTCATCATCCACGGTTCAATTTCAAGCTATACGCCAACAATGTTGGTTGACACACCATCTAAGTAGTCATTTCGTAAGTTTAATTTACCTTTCATCTCTACTCCAATGGAGGATATTTTAATTTTTGAAAATTTTAAGTATTTTCTTATTTATTTTATCATTTAATGTCTATATTATTTATATATTAATTAATTTAAATAATCATTTTTAAATATTCTAACAATAATAACAAACACATTGTTTATATACCCGTGTGTTAGACAATCTAGAACCGACGGTCGGCGAAGCCAGCTGTCGGCCACCATCACCTTTGGATACATGCAATGAATGAAATTTAATAACTTTATGTACACTACAATTTATCTATTTTTATAAAATCATCCACCATTATACTGCGCATTGTACGGGTACATTTCTAGTACGGAGTATATGCTTAAGCATGTCATGCACTAATTACAATTGTTGTATATTTAATCTTTTTAGATTATAAATTGTTAATTCTTTCTCTCGTTTCTCTTCATACAAATTTATTATTCCTTTAAAATGATTAAAAAATAATAAAATTGTTTAACACATTTTAAAAATGGATTTGCTAACTAGTACCCTGATATATATATTAACACTAGATAGTGATCCCGCGGTAAACGCGGGTTTGGTAAATAAATTTGTTTTTAGTATATCCGATTAGTAGGAAGAAATTGGATAAAAAAACTTATTGTGATTCAGGAAAGAATTAAAAACTTATTGTATTTTTTAAGGATATAAAAAACATGATACATCAAAATATTTTTCATTTGTGATTCAGAAGAAACAGATGGGCATCTAGATCATAAGCAAGTGTTTGTACTGAATGCTTAAAACGCCATTTCTGTTTGCGTTTTTTTGGGGCTAGACTTGGTTTTTCATTTGAGAAACTCATTGCAACACAGGGCCTATTGCTTGGGAAATCTCATATTTGCAGCCATACTGTGATTCTTATTATCTTATTCTGTTGGTTGTGTCTTCCCATACTACAAGGCTAAATGAACTTTTGAATACCGAATGAACTACTTTACGACATCAGGATGGACGCCGTTTCATTAATTCTCCAATAAAAGAAGCTACAGTAATTAGACTACGATTATGACAAATGTATTTAAATTCATAGACTACGATTGCTTTGAAAAGCTAATTTAAAGGGTTTTCCTCCATGAAGATAGAAAATTTATATAAAAAATCATATTAAATGATAATTCACTACAATTAATTGGTAAGAAAACAATTATCAAATTGAGTATCTATTATGGAGTATCTAATTTAAAAGAGCTACTGGCTTAATTTTATAACATAAGTATCAAAATGAGAGACTCACATACTTCTTGTCGACTTTGCTATAAATACTGGCTTAAACCACATTGGGGTATCGACCTCTGCCACCACTGCAAATGTAAAGGACATCATTAGACATGTTAGCAAAGTAAATTTATCACAGTAATGAATTTTTATATAACAAATGGGTACGTTCAAGTTAGATAATATGTGTTTTTTAACTTTAGAAAATGGTATTTGTAGGGTTATAAGCTACCTGGTTCTTTGCAGCATCTCCAACCATTTAAAAATCTTCTGCAGCAAACACTTTCTTTATGCCCTTATATGTGACTAAAATCTTTGGCAGGTCACCGTTCCCAGTTACCATTTTAAAAAGCCAAAACTGCATATCTTCCTGGACGGTTTTGTCACTTGCTCTTCTTCCAATCAACCACTTAATATATGTTCATATGTAGTAGAATCAAATACAACCAAACTAATCATGTTCGTAAGAATTACTACCAACAAAGTATCAAACATTTTTAAGTTATATATACTACCAACAAAGTTATCATGCCCATACTAACCAACACTCGATGCAAGATAGAGGGCTGCAACTGCAACATCCCATTTTTAACTGAGTTTGAACAGAGACATGTAAGTCGAATATATTAGACTCTAATTCAAAGGCATGTAAATCAAAACTGGACTAAGGGTGGCAAAATGAGTGCAACAGGTCAATTTTAGTACAATACTCTAAAACTTTTCATAAAGTAAGTCGAATATATTAGACTCTAATTCTGGCTTAAAGTAAGTTGAATAAAGTGATATGTACCACTGCCACATTTGGAGCTTAATACAGAATGCAAGTAGGAACATTTTGTCGAAGATTATATACTTATAGTGTGTATATATCTATACTGTGTATATATCTATACTATATATATACGTATCCTAATACAAAAGAAAATCATTTTTCATTAACCATTTGCAAAGAAATGGAGACCAATATTACTTTCATCACGAGTGCGCATACCTTTTTCCCCTTCAGGTTGTTAGGTCCAAATATTTGAAGTCTGGTGGCTCCCTAATCTGCACTTAGACCTTCTCGGCTACATTGGGATCAAATCCTCGATTTAACAATTTGTTTACATTTTGCAGCCACGACGCCTACTATCTTTCTTAGCCAACGTGCTGGTTCATATCTATTTGTGGATGAAATTTGTAAAACAACCTTAAAAGCCGAAAATTAATAGATAACAATGACTAATATTAGCAAAAAGTAATTTCAAAACCACACACAATCTG
>JAOEHQ010048148.1:0-10378 GCA_025447715.1 Asclepias incarnata | reverse complement strand
CCTCTAGTAGCTTTCATTTAAGTAGACTTGGTTGTTGTGTTGTGGATTTCCTTTAATTATTGTTATGATACTTTGTCGGTAACACCTTTTGGAGAATTTATGATTCCGTTAAGAATCAAATGGTACTTTGAAGTATACGCTTCCGCATTTCTTTAACGGAGTTATTATTAAAGTTGAAAATTTTTGGAAATCCACTTTTTATAAAACAGGGTGTTACAGGTAGCGGTGATGGTAGGCTTAATAGAGAAGGCAACAAACTCAACTAAACCCGACTTAAATCCGCGAATATTTAAATCAATCAAATTTGTTATCCGTCAATCTGATTCTGAGCTCCGGATTGCCGACAAAAACCTAACAAGTCTCATGAAACGAGATCACTGCCAGGTATATATTTGCGTGATTGGGTTAATTTTATTGTTTGATTTACTCACAAAGTCATTAGAAAGAAAAAAAACCTTTGCGTCAATGAACCACCGCGAACCCATTCACTTTGCCTTTCATGTCGGCCCTCCAATGGGATTCACGCCGGCCACCGCCACGAAACGGCATTCATGTTGTTTTAACGGTAACCATTGGAGACATAACTCAACCAACTTGAAATGGGCTTCTTGGGTATTCTTGGTTTATTAAACATTTTGGTATGAAGATATACCGAGAAAATAACATTTTAAACTTTTTGATAAATTTCCTTGGTACCGTGAAATACAAAGAAAATATCGATGGTATTGTGTTAGTCCCGAAATACCTACGTTTTTATGCGTTAACATATGCGTATGTATGTATACCCACACCTCTTACGCACGTATAGGGAATACTTATTTGAATTATAGTATTCAATACTTTTATTTAAATGGGTTTTAGCTTAGATATCTTATTTACTTACTATACCTATAAGTGAGGATAAGTGAATCCTACGTGGCATTCATTGAACCTATCCACATCATTGCTTACGTGGCTCATCGAGGTTATATTAGTCCTACGTGACACTCATTTAGCCTATCCACCTCATCCCTTACTTAGCTTCTGATATCAACAATTACAACAACTAAGAATGAACATTTAATTAAAATATTAAAAAAAACATGTGTATACAAAGATTTGAACCTGGGTTGTGGGTGTGAAAGGTAAACACTTTTGCCACTTAACCAATTATATCATGTTGTAAGGTTTTTATTCACCCTATGCTATAAAGCTTTACTACCAATTTAATACATTGTTATATTTGACTTTTTTCCAAATTTGAAAACAATTTGAACTTTTAGAAAAGTTGTACTCCATAAATAGACTTGGTTAGAATAATTAAAAAATAACTTTTCATAGCTTCATCACTGCAATAATATATATTCGTGCTCAATAATTCCCTTTTAGATTCTTTCACTGCAACAGTATATATATTAGATATAATGATTATTGGTACAAATACACTAAGGTTGTTAATTGGAATTTATATGGGATTGAGTGTAAACTGGGTTGGGCCTTTATACATTAATTTAGAATGAGCTATTGTCAAAAAGTAAAATTAAAATTTCCTAACTCCCCAAATTCTTATTCTTATAAACCCGTTTTTATTTAGCCGCACTTCCTAACTAAATTTCTCTTTAATTTCATTGTTTATTAAGTTGGATTCACACTTTCAAGTACTCTTATTATCCCATTGTTTAGTTTTTTTTGCTATTCATGTTCGGTTTTTTTTAAGCACAATCATATTATTGGGTTTGTTTAGGAAGCACAATGATATTATTCGTTAGACCCACTTTTTTTTATCAGATTAGCTGCCAAGTAATTAAACAGTTTATAATGTTTCGGATTAACCATTGACCACTTTACTTTGCTTTATCAAGAGTTGAAAACAGCTCAAGGTTTTGATTTACGACAATGAAGGTCATGTTATAAACCAAACAACAAATGTTGTTTATAAATTACCGAGCCGTGCATTGCACGGGTTCTAATCTAGTTGTATATATAATTGAATAATACAAAAGAGGTAAAAAAAAAAAAGAGTTGAAACTGTTGTGAATGAATGCTTATGAGAATGAGTGCTTGTGAGAAAGAATGGTTTAGCCTTTATAGCCAACTTAGGAATGTGTTGAAAATATTTAGGCGGCTAAAAGCGGGTTTAGAATAGAAAAGATTTGAAAAAAATTTCATCCACTTTTTACATTTTTTTTTTGAAGTATTAGAATAGAATTCTATTGAGTTACCAAGAAAAAACAGGTTTGACCATTCTGTTTTACATCATTTAATCAACTGATGTCTTCACTACTTATTTCTCAATTGATTTTTCATCCTTCAAAAGGTAAGCACGAGATAAGCATGGGTTGAAACTTGAAAAAAATAATTCATCATAATCAAAAGGGGAGAAACTTGAAAGTGACAACCGATCACTTAGGAGTTCAATATGTGTATTTTAAAATGTTGTTTAGTTGTATGTATTTTAAAATGTTCTTGTTAAAGTTGTCCTTTCATTTGTTTCAAATGAATATTTATATTTGAAAATGTTCTTGTTAAATTTTAAAATGTATATCATCGTTACCATAGTCCAATGGTTCTCAAAGGCTTTAACCATAGCCCAATGGTTTTCAACCATATCAACACATATACTAGTACTCACTTAATATAACAGCTTTAACAAGCAATCATCATCATGTCAATCAATTCACCAATAAATATCTTTCATGTTTTCAATATTAACATATTTCACAACTAATAGGCCGATTATGCCAAGTACTTCAAAACATTCATTTTAACACAATTATATTCTCAAACTCATCACGTATATCGTATATCACAACTATAAACAAAACTATCACATTACAGAAATATCCGGCATATTTTTCTTTCACATATATAATAATTGTTTCTATACTCACGTGTTGTCCAGTGTTATGAGCTCAGCTGAGCAGCCACATGGATTCCCACCAAGGACTAGAAAAGTGCCAGCTAGGCTTTTGGATTAGTGGACAAGAGTCCAAGACCATGTCAACCATGTTCAAGAAAGACGAGAATGTGCAATTCAGTTTTCACCATGTCTTGCAAACAATTAGGAATAATAGTTTGTTTTTAATTCCCATGTTTCCTAGTTTTATGGCAACTGCTTTGAATTGGTTTTGTTGTTTGCATATTTAGGAAAAAAACAATTGTCATCTGCATCTTTATGAAAAAAGTAGTTTTGTTGGCTTCCTTCCTCTTCCTCTTTGCTTAGGAGATTGGTTATCTCGAATCAACCATATCATCCAGCTAAAACATCTATATGCATTCCTCAAAATATTTGGTTACCTATCAACCAAATTCATATAATATATAAATATCTTAGGCATATTGTTTTTTCTAATTTTTTCTTACCCGAAAATTCTTAAATAAATTATTATCACATCTTTATTATTATGTCATCATTCATTATGACTGCTAGTCTTTTTCATTTTAAACTTGCAATATATATATGGTCATTTTACTAATACAATTCAACCTTACTAATAATAACTTCACAACCCATTTCTATATTATCATCACTAATAACAAAACCAATACATTTTATAATATCATTATTACTAGCAAATATAACTAATAATAATATTACTCAAAATCATTAAATTTCAATTTAATAATTTGAGTTTACCTTAAATCCTTGTTAGAATCTACACACAAATAAGTTAATTAATTTTTGTTCTTCCTTCCCTTCTGATCCCTTGGAATCGCAATCGTATTCACACACACACATCCACTTTCACTACAACTCTATATACAAGCTTTACTTTGATTAAAGATTATTATTATTAATATTATAAAACTTAACCACCATTTAATACACAGAATGCGAAAACTTTCAATTTTCTTTATCAACTTAGCTTTATTATTGTCTCTTAGGCATTTCCCTATCCTGACGCCGTCATCCCCTCGTCTTGACTGCCACGTCAGCTTTCTCTCTCCAAGACACCCTCAAGAACTACCCCCTCCCTATCATACCCCATTCATCATCTCATCCCCAATAAAATATAATTAAAACACACACACATACCCACACGTATTCTCGTCGTTTCGTTTTATTATTTGGACAACCGACGACGACGAGCAAACAAGACATGGATTGTGCCTATGGTGTCTTGTAAGAAGGGGTATAATGACGAGCACGACGATAAGCATAGGGACCGGCCTAAGTATAATCTTTTAATTTTCTCTTAATTTTATTTTTTGATTTTATCAAATATCATGATAAGAAGATTATTAGACTGATTTGTTATGAAGATATATCATTTTCTGTTATATAAATGAAAACTTTGACCAAAAAGAATAAGTATAAATTAAAATTTAAGCTATAAGTAAATATTTGGTATTTTGCTTATCTAAAATTTAAACTTTTAAATATTTTTTTTATAAGATGATGTTAAGATATATATTATATTAGTTTTAGGTCCTGTCTAATGAAGGGGTAATTTGCACTTCGGCACTGATTTATTATTTTTTCTTGTCTAGTCGTTGTTATGTCTAGATAGGATAGATAGTTTTGTAAAGTGGCATGTCACTTTGCATTTGTGTTTTTTTGGTTGCACTTGGTGCATTGTTTGTAATTGTCATACTAACATTCAGTTAGTATGCCAACACTCTATTTGATTCGGTATATATAAATCTAACCAGGGAAAATTTTCCCTTTTACCGATAATGAAGGGGTAATTTCAATATATCGTTATAGATATAATTTAACAAATCGCAACAATATAAAGAAAAAAAAAGATAAAATAAACTTATTATAATTGAAGAACTATCATTTTCTACATCATTCAACACAATTTGAAAGATCTTTATGATTACATTTAACTACGAAAATTATGTTTTTCTTAAATAGATGAATTCACAATCCTTCACATTTTCTTGTTTTTACGTGTCGTTTTACACCTAATACCATAAAAAAAAAATGCATAAATAGTTGGTGACAATAAGTAGTCGTATATTATCTTTAAAAAAATATGAATAATTTCATCATATCTGATAAATTTTTTAACATAAATTAATATAAAATAATAAAAAAACAAAACAAAAAGGAATAAAAAAAAGAACGTTTTAACTTTTATATGAAAAATTTTAAATGCAAATGCAAAATACTTAACATAGTTTTGTCATGTTCTTTTTTATAAAAGGAATCATAATAATAAATTTCATATATTAAGTGAAGTTGTAATACTAATAGTCATATATAATAAGAAAGTCGTATGTATTTCAATATTAAAACATTTTCAAAGAAATTATTATGTTCATAAAAATAAATACAATATTTATTTGTAAAGTCAAATTTAATACGTACATCTGATTATTACAACTTAATTCATGTTGTTTCTTGATTTTATTATATACGTTGTTAAACCCAAAAATTTGTAATGAATCTACTAATATATATATATATATATATATATATATATATATATATACTAGCTATTTTCTGGCTATGCATACCAAAAATTGACATTATGTTATGTAAGTAGTGTTTGCGATAATTTATCATAAAAAACTTACTATATTAACAAAAGGATTTATTCATGAGTTCCTTTTTTTTAATGATCGATACATAATAATATTGGAACAAAATATATGGGTTGACCAAACCAACATTTTCAGAACCGGGCCGAAAGTCAAACTGGAGAAGGGAGATGTTCAACCGGTCAGACCAAACCGAAAAAACCGGTATTTTACATTTAAAAACTTTACAAAAATATAATACCTGAACCATATATTCAAAATATATGTAAAAAGAAATTAAGTAACTAAAGAAAATATATATAAAAATTAAAAGTAGAGTTTAGATTCTTTCAAAATAAGTTGAAAGACTTTGTATTGAGATATTTTAAATTCAGATTACAAATTCCAAGATAACTTTATATTTAATTCAATTCTAGATTGAGGGATATATTGAAAATAAATAGAAATATGACACCAACATATCAATGGTGTGTTGGGCGGGGCGTTTAACTAGTTTCCACAAATCAATGGTATGTTGTGGGGATCAACTACCTCCATGCATAATGATTTTTCCGAATTTAAATGGGATTGAACCAGACCAGTAATAAAAAACTAGTCGACTGATCGATTCACAATCTGACCGGTTCGATCGACCGGTCCGGTCTGAATTTCAAAACCAAGGGTTGAATAAACATTCAAATCTTCAAACACAAACAATATTAGTGTTGCAAACCCAAAATAACTCATATATTGAAACAAGAAACATCCAATACATATAATCATTGGAGAATATCCTGACATATGATTGTAAGAAACAGAGAAAACGCTACCATAATAATTACATACTTGGTAAACTTAATTTGATACACCAATTTTATGGTCACTTTATGAGAGAAAAGAAAAGCAAGAACGGGGAATCAAATAAAAAGTTAGAGCATCATGTATTGTTTTTGTATGTGAAACCATCCCTTTTCAACGTCACATCAGCTTTCACACCATTTTATCACTTTTGGATCATTATGAACAGAACGTAGAGCACTGCTTTTTTATTTTACTTTTATAATTACAAAAATTATTTTCTAAACAACTTTTTGTTAAATAATATTGAGAAAAATACATTAATAAAAAATATTAATAAATAAAAAAGAATTATGTTTCAAAGTTGTGTTATCTACCATTTCTACCATCGTTACCATATATATACCATTTAACATCATTACTCACCCTATAATATGCCAGTCCCAAAACGGGACTTAGAATATTAATAAGTTAAAACAAACTACTAAGTATGTTTAGTACGTAGTAGTTTTTAAGTATCATCAATCAATCTAATCACTTGACAGTCAGCTGAATTAAAAGAAGGAAGCTGATGAAAGTGACATCAAAGTTAAGTGGAATTAACTTTGAAGTCTAAAAGATACATTGAAAATACACCCAAGTTTCATCAACAAAAGTTTTATAGATACTTGCTGAACCATTCACAAGAGAAAGACTTAGAAGATTTGAAGTCATCAACATTCTTTTAAAGGCTTAGGTGTTTGCTGCTAATAAGTATCAACAAACCATCTTATCAAACAAAATAAGATAAAAAGCACAAGAAGACATGGGTTGATTTCTTGGATCTTACACTTGGCGAATCAAAACTCGACAAGTGTCCAACACACCTTTCAATGTAACCATTGAAAGGTTGCCTATAAAAAGAAATCTAACCATTAGATTAAAGCGTTGTTTGTTTTTGCTTAAAAGGTCGGGAGACATCTAACATTTGTAGGCGCGCAAACATATGCTCTGAAGACTAGTTGTTTAGAAAACTTATGAAGACCTTAAAACTGCTTCATTTAGCTTAAAAAAAAGGTATTTTTTTCATCTTCACAGATGTGAAGAGAAAACACCCCTCATCTTCTATTGCTGGCCATCTGATTAATCACCGAACCGCGTTAGTGCTTGATGCCTCTGCTAGGAACCTTAACGAATGAGGATTTTGGGTTTATGATAGCTTATTGACGATTCCCCGCTGGTAGGGCAATGCCTCTTTATGCCTTTAAGCTTTTGTGGTGTTGTTGTTTGTATGTTGTACATGATTATGTAAAATGAGATGTGTCTCTCCATTTATAGGGAGATTATCTTCTTGATCAATTTTAGGGGATATTTATTAAACACATAAATTCCGGTCATTAATGAGGTGTATCTTGGTCTATTATGTTCTGATCCTCTTATTTTATGCTTATCTCTCTGAGAGTTTGTTAGGAGTGAAACCGGGGAAAGGATTTGGTGATATCCTTTCCTTATCTCAAATAGAATCATACTTATGTTTAAGTGTGAGGCTCTGTATTACAACCTTCTATAACATCCCAAATCAGTTATGTTGATCGTTGACCACGTCGTTAGTCAAAGTTGCCTTCCATTAAGTCTTATGTGTTTTAACGATAAATATGTTTATGTGATAAGATTTTTGGTCATTATATATAATTAAATGTGCTTATGTTTTAATGAGTAATATCTTTAATTATGATAAAGTGAAAGGTCTAATGAGACATTAAAGTTTACCAATGTGTGCGTTAAGTCACTATGTATTCCCGTTAGACGTTTGAGGCATAAAACAAAACGCTAGAAAAGTTCAAGGACCTAAGTTTCATGTGTTTAAAGGGATTAATAAAATGATTAATAATGATCACATGTGTTTCCGTTAGAGTTAATATGAACTTAAGTGTTTCCGAAAGGGTTAAATAAGCAATAAGTGCAAGATATAAAGTTTAGGGGCTTAAGTGTCATAATTTGGAAGTGGGTCCAGCTGATATCAGAGCTAAATTTCGTAGCCTACATTCCCATAATCAGTTTTTATCAATAAAACTCTCTACTCAAGAAACCTAGTGCCTCCATTTGATTTCAAGAGTATTCGGTGGTGATTTTCATTGGTTTTTGATCCAATAATTCTTCCTATAGGTAAAACATGATTACTTGATCTATTGATGAATCTTTTCATTAGGTTTTGTCCATTCATTCTGGCCATAAGGGTTGGGATTGAATAAACATGATGTTTTAATCGATTAATAACGTTTTTCGGTATAATAATCGTTGAATTCATTAATGTAATTGTTTCTGGACCAATTGGTGACATAAATTCACTTACTTGATTCATGTTTCGTGTTAATCATATGTGCATGAGTCGATTTTATGTATTCAATTCAGGTCATAAGGTTTCGGTTGGATTTTTGGTTCAATTCGTTACCGGTTTCAGGTCGTACGAATGATTGAATGAGTAATTAATGGTTGTAATTGATTCAAGGACCAATTGATGTTTTAAAAGGGTCAATTGGGTCTTAAATTGATGATATTTGATGTTCATAAGACCTGGAGGTGTCATGAAATAGTTTTAATGTCGTATAGAAGTACAAAACGGAAAGACAAGTGCAGGTCGTACTTGCACATGTGCAAGTTGTACTCATGTGCAAGTTGTAGTGTAGTCATAGTTACACATGTTCAAGTTGTAGTTACACATGTGCAGGTTAGTTGCACAAGCGCAAGTGTGACTTGTTTTGCTCATATGTTTCATTTAGCTTATGTGTTGATCATTTATTGGTTCTAGGTTGCCGGGAATACTTGTCAAGGACGGTAAATTGGTTTATTGACTATTGTGGACTCCATTGAGGTAAGATAACTCATTTTTATCACACGAGTGTACAACAAAACATAGTTTTACATAATAACTTCCCCAATTGGATTATTTTGTATGTTTGGGTATTCTGGGTTAGGCAGGAGAATATATGGGCTATGTAGATATGTAATGTAGCTTATAATATTATGATGATTTTTGTAAAGTAATAAAGATATGTGATGACAATGTTAATGATTTTATGATGTAAAGCAATGATAATGTTAATAATGTTATGACGTAAAGTGATAACAAGGTTAAAGACGTTATGCTATGATTATGATACGTAAAGTGATGACAATATGGATGATGAATTTGATGTGACTATGTTATGTGATGTGATAATGATGATGTGAATGTGATATGCGGTTATAGTACCAATATGATGTGTGATGCATATATGTGAAAGTGACATGTGATATGTGATGATTCATGGCTTGTACACCTAGCACACTAGCCTTTATAGGTTGCCATGACACATGCACATTTAAGGGCCCGAATGTAAAAGTGATCAAGTGATTAGTTTAGGTAACATGATCACCTAGACTAAATATAAAGTGATCATTTAGCTAGAGCAAAGTGTAAAGAAAGTGTTAAGCTTAACCCGCATTACCCTTGTGTAGGCTAGTGTGTACGTGGTTTCATGGGTGGGACTCATGATACCCCCTTGTGACGTTAGTAGGTGTTTGAGTATTACCGGGTAGAGTAAGTAACCACTACACACACAAAGGTTAAACGGTTTACTCTTGGATTGGCTACGCCATTCCTTAACGACGACGATGAACCGCTGAAAGGTCTACCCATCATGTCGGGTGTGAGGTTTCTTGTCATGTCTTGTGGCCGCCTACACACAACCCCCACCTTCTCATGTGTTAGGTGACTCGTGTCACCGAAAGTGTAAAGTGAAAGTAAAAATGTAAAGTGAAATGTGAAAGTAAAAGTGAAAGTGAAAAGTAGATAGGCATAATTAGGATGATGATTCCTAATATATAAAGCTGTGGATACCGTGCAAAGTGGTAACAAAGGAGAAACATTAATTTCATATGCATCCAAACTACAAGGTGAAAAAAAGCCTCAAGTAAACTTCAGGCTGCTTGAGTCTAAAGAGAAGATGAATGGAATTAATGTGGTGCTCCCTAAGGAATTGGTAAGAATTGTGCAAAATCGTTTTGAAAATACTTTATATGGTTACTTCCTTGGCAAAAGACTGGCATATCCTGTTGTGGCTAACTTTGTAAAGAATGCTTGGTCAAAATTTGGATTGCAACGTATTATGAT
>JAOEHQ010048147.1:0-21356 GCA_025447715.1 Asclepias incarnata | reverse complement strand
GGTATTTAGCTGAATGTTTTTGGCGTGTAAAAAGTTGGTTCACTTTTTTATACTATTTTTAAAAAATCTCACATGTTCGGTTTAAACAAAAAATACAAACACCAAATGTAAAAAATATATAAAAAAAAACAACTGTTAACAAAAACAAATACAAAAGGAATATATAATATTCACCCACGCGTTCTGTTTTGTTTTGTGTTAAAAAAAATGTTTAAAAAAGCTAAATACAAAAGTTATAAAAATGTCAAAAAGTCACAAATTATATGTGAAAAAAAACAAAAAGTTACAAAAAAAAACAAATACAAAAGTTAAATACAAAATAAAATCAAAAACTTATGAAAAAAAATTTAGAAATTCAAAAACAAAAAAATAGGTTAAGTGGTTAATTATAACCAAAAGTATATATAAAATATATAAGTTAAGGGGTTAGAAAATATGAAAAACAAAACTGGAGGGACTGAAAGAAAAATATAATGGAGGGACTAAAATGAAAAGTCTAAACTTCCAAAAAACCACAAAAAAAAAAAAAGGAAAGGGGAGAGGGAGGGATTCTAACCCGAGTCCTTTCTCCCAAAACCAAGAGACCAACCACTCCACCACCTAATACCTTTGTTTTATAAATGGCAAAGTTTATATTTATCTTAAAAAGGCATGATGTTACTGTTCACGGAACAGTAACCACACTCACAAAACCTTACTATTCAACCATTTGCTTTAATATATATAATAATATGATACGTTTAATAACCAATGAATTTTTTATATGGCCTGATTGATTTATATAATTACAAGGGTTACAAGAGTCTAACCAAATTAGGTGACCGGGCCTAATATGAACCTTACTGAATAAACATCAAGGATATAAAAATATTGGTTAGACCGTATACAAAATGAAAATAACTATCAAATTTTATAATTCGTAATTATCAAGTTTGCATATATAGGGTATGTGTTGGCAAAAATAATTAAATTAAGACTGGGGTTAGAATTTGAGTTTTTTTTTCTTTTCAACTTTCCTTATTAAAATTTTTATTTTTAAAGGACTTTAAAGGTTTTTAAAAACTTTTGAGATTGAGACTTTTTTTTTCTTTCTAAACCATATCCAAACAACGTATATTCTTTAAAAAACTTGACGCTTTAAACTTCTAAAACCCTTCAAAAATCAAAAGCCCCTTGTCAAACATACCATAAACTTATATAAAGTATTATTTTTTTTAACGATAAATATGTGCTCAACGTCATTGTTTATTCGTATATCCAATTTTAATTACATATAAAACCCAATTATTTATGGGAACCTTCTTGTCTGCAACCCAAAAAATATTTTAATCACATCCGATTTTAAATCCAAAACCTTAAAATCTCAAGTAAGTCAAATACCAATCCTCATCATTCTTCATTTATTGTGACCTTAAATTTTTTTAACCGCCAAGGGAGTAATGGGAAGGTCAAACACGGATATATGTCCAAAACAAGGGGTAATTTTGTAAACCCAACAGACTCCATAAATACATCTCACTCGAAACTCAAACAGTAAAAAAAAAACCTGTTCAAAAACATCACACACACAGTCATAACTCACACACATACACGCTAGTTTTTCTGCTTCTTTTCTTTTTCTTACAATATATATTGATACTATTCACTTCATCATATATCATCTTCTTTACACAAGGTAATTAACATTAATCATAATCTTCATTTAAAAAAAAATCTTTTTATGTAATTTTTGCATATGAAAGTTTATATATATATTCATGCTAGCGTGGTTTTGAACATGATATATATATGTCAACATTATTATTATTATTATTATTATTATTATTATTATTATTATTATTATTATTGTTGTTGTTGTTGTTGTTGTTGTGTGTTATGACTTATGATACTGTTATTGTTTTTTTGTTACTTATATTATTGGCTAATTTGTATTTATATGTTACATTGAACCGTCTTTTCAACTATTTATTATATTTGTTTTCAATACATCAACTTGTGTTTATTGGGCCAACATGTAGCAAAATTTCATTAAATTATTGTTGTATGCAATGAACTATATATATAAAACATTTTATGTAACATATTATTTTATGTTTCGTTACCTATGTTTGTAACTTGTAAGTGACTTTCATGACGTGGTAACAGGAGATTAAAGTTTGTTATATAAATTTTTTTTAAAAATTTGTTTATTACATATAATGACACTTTTGTGACAATGATGCCTGCTTGGCTGGTCGCCTGGTTGGGTCACCAAGGTATTACCTTGGAGGCGGGAGTTTGAATCCCGGTAGCCCCATGAGCTGGGGCCTTTAGGGGTTTTTCCTTGGACGCCTACCTAGCGTTAGATGTGGCGGGGACGGTTAAGACTTAAGACAACCGACTACTTTTGGATGGCGGGGCAGGTTCTATTCGATAGTTGTTGATAAAAAAAAATGACAATTTGGTAGAACTTCATTGTGTTTCGGCTCGACGAAACCTGTACCTGTGTTTATTGCACCAAAATGTAATAAAATTTCATCAATTCGTTGTTGTATGAAATAAACTGTCTTTTTACTGTAATATTTTTAAAACAAACTTTTAATATGTTAGGAATGATATATGTAAGTGACTTTGGTGATGTCGCAGAGAGCCACATCACCACTGTACTTAATTATATTTTACATTATAAAACAGCAACACATTAAAAGTTTGTTATTTAAAAGGTTTAAAAAAAGTTCATTACATACAATGACAATCCGATAAAATTTCGCTACATTTTATGTTAGGGATAACACATTGATATATGTTTGAAGTTTGCTTTTGATGACTGGTGGACAATGCACGATTTGAAGGTGTGACTGTTTGTGACAGATATTGTAACACGTCTTTTCGGCGATTAAATCGAAAGGTATAATCACAAAAGTTGTTCAACTCTACTGTCATGTCACTTGAAATCATTCATAAAAATTGTGAAACTATTTGTTAATCTTATTTTTAGTCATGTGTTGAATTTGCCACTTTATATGTTTATGTCCATTTACATATAATTCATATAAGCAGTGTGTGGGGATACTAAATAGAAGACCTTGGTGTATTTGAGGCTGAATTTCATCTTTTTGTTTTCTTTAGAATAAGTTAAATTGTGTTATTGTTTGTTTGTTTTGTACATGTGCTTCAAACAGTCTACTTTTCTGCTTAAGACTTTGAGAGATTTTGTACTTTTTGTATTTACTTGTTTGAAGTTTTGCAGTTTTGGAATATATATGCACCACTTGGCTAAACATCATCCCCCACCAAGTCATTTTTTAAGTATATTACATGCATTGTAAAAGAGTAAAAACATAAACATCAATTTTTTAAGTATCTACTTTAGGTTCTTCCACTCATATCCCGTACCTGACAGGATTAGGTATCGTTGTTGTTGTACTTTAGGTTCTTCCGAGACATTTTTGGGTGATTTTTAGGAGGTCCTAGAGTTCGAATCATTGGAAGTTTCAACGTATTGGGGTCGCTGGGCCCCGTCTAAAATTTCTTGAATCGTGGAAAGCGGGTGGTTTGCCTGGTTCCATGGATTTTTGGGGTATTTGTGAGTCCCGGATTTGCCTGTCAGGTCAACAAAGTTGGATCGGATGGGCTCGGATGAGATTTACTTGGTTACGAATAAAGTTAACGTGTAGTTCATTGTAACGTCAACATTTCATTTTAGATATACAATGTATCTTAACTAGATAAGTTTACACTAGGAAAGTGTATCAGGATAATTAAAGATGACAAATAATTCATAAAAACTGTTGATATAGTCTTTTTAATTATTACTCAAAAGTTTTTTTCCTCAATTTTTGGAGGTATTCAATACATATACATACTGTTATATCACACCTAGAATTGTTTGCTTATACATTGATGAGAATCTAACTTGGTAGTGGGGGGTAGAATGTCACAAACAGAATAATGCAATTTGGATTTCTTGTTAATTTTCCATATAAAGCATTATATGCATGTGTTTACAGATAGCATATATAGATATAGTATATTCATAAGCATTAGTATTATCTTATATTACAGGGAACATTGATTAAAGAAGGGAAGATGGGAAAGATGGAGAAGATTGTTGTTGCTGTTAAAGCGTCTAAAGAAATCCCGAAAACCGCTTTGGTTTGGGCCTTGACTCATGTGGTTCAACCAGGACATTGTATTACATTGCTTGTGGTTAGCCCTGCGCAAAGTTCGGGTAATATGCTTGTTTTTAATGGTTTACTAGCATTAATGATCATAAGTTGCATGACCAAATTGTTGTTTTTTTTGGGCTAGCCAATGCTTTTAAGCTTTTATTGCATGTTCATTGTGTTTACTGAAAACGGTTGTGTTACATTTGGAATTCGGAGAATAGGCGAATTTTATGTTGTATGATTGTATCCATTGATATAATTTTACTAATATGGTTTCTTATAAAAAAAAAAAGGTCACATAGACTTTCAACAAAAACATAGTAAAGTCATTGAACAAGTTTTGTGTTTAATAAAGTCACTCAACTAAGTGATTCTTATTCAAAAGTACATATTAGTTAATAAAAAGTTCATGAATGTTTGTTTTTTTTTTTTTTTGACAATTAGTTAATAAAAAGGATGCCACAGGATATATTTTGTTAACCATATTTATAAATAGTTCTTGTGCTCTTCATAGGTAGAAAGTTATGGGGTTTTCCAAGATTTTCTGGAGACTGTGCTAGTATTCCCAAGAAGTCGAAATTAGGAACTCGTGCAGAACAGAGAGTTGATATTACTGATACTTGCTCTCAAATGATTCTTCAGCTTCATGATGTATATGATCCAAATAAGGTAAATGATAATTTTGAAAATCCGTGTTGCCCAATGATTCTTCATCGCCATCTTGATTGCCAAGAACCGTTTCTGATATTTTTTTTTATTGTAGGTAAACATGAAGATAAAAGTTGTATCTGGAACACAATGTGGAGTAGTTGCTGCAGAGGCTAAAAAGTTCAATGCTAGTTGGGTTATTTTGGACAAGTAATATTTCAATGTTCATATGTCAATGTTTTTTTATGATATTTTTCGATTTTTTTGGTTTTACTTACTTTATGGGTATGTACTTTTCTTGTAGAAAGCTTAAAGTTGAACAGAAGTCATGTATGGAAGAACTGCAATGCAACGTTGTCATAATGAAGAAATCGCAGCCAAAAGTTCTTCGTCTAAATTTAGTTGGATCTCCTAAAAAGGACTCTAAAGCAAAGTCTCCATTACTTTCCGAGGCAGAAAAATCATCTAAGAAACATGAAATTAACAAAGTAAACAATAAGTCATCAGTAGTTTCTGCTCAAAAAACGGTTAGTACTCCAACAAGTAGTCCTGAGGTATTTACTACAACCGAACCTGGAACTTCATCAGTCTCGAGTTCTGATCCGGGCACTTCACCTTTTTCTGTCCCTGCAATCGACGTTTCTGAGAAGAAAGAATCCTTAACGATAAAAGATAATGGAGATCTCACTGAATCAAGTTCGGACTCTGAAAGGGAGAACCTTTCATCAACTTCCTCTAGCTTGAGGTTTCAACCATGGGTAGCCGACATGATCACTTCAAGTTGTCGATCTTCGCAAGCTCACACCACATTAAATAAAGGGTTTCTTGGAAAGTTCTCTAAACTTGGTCATGGGTCTGAGACGGAGTATAGTGGGAGTCTTAGAGAAGCAATATCGTTGTCACGAAATGCACCTTCGGGTCCACCTCCTTTATGCTCAATATGCTTGCACAAAGCACCCATAGTTGGAAAACCGCCTAGGTGGTTCACCTTTTCTGAGCTGGAGCTTGCTACTGGTGGATTTTCTAAAGCTAATTTCTTGGCAGAAGGAGGTTTTGGGTCGGTACACAGAGGGGTACTTCCTGATGGGCAGGCAGTTGCTGTCAAACAACATAAACTGGCAAGTTCTCAAGGTGATCAGGAATTTTGCTCCGAAGTTGAGGTGCTAAGCTGTGCTCAGCATCGAAATGTTGTTATGTTGATTGGATTTTGTATTGAAGATGGAAGGAGGTTGTTGGTTTATGAATACATATGCAACAAATCATTGGATTTTCATCTTTATGGTAACTACTAAACTAAAAATTTCATGTAATATGCTAGATGTTTCAATTTCAAACCATTTACTTATAAATAGATCGATTTTGGTTATATTTTTATCTATAATAGGTCAGATAATTTAAGCCGAAAGAATACCTATAAAGGAAACGGGTTGAAAGGGTTAAACATGTTGAATGTCATACGAAGTGTCGATGCATAAAAAGCGTCTTAAAGTGCTTTACTGTATAAATCATATAGAAAATTTAAAGAAACGGATAAGAAAAGTTAATGCAGGCCAGCCCAACTCCTTTTGACCCGCTTTAAGAACTACCCATTACCCATCTTGACTTGTTACCACCCTAACTACACTGCCCATTTTCCCAACTTTATGATATGATATACACACCACCAGCTGGATTTACGTTAGATTGCAGAACTTTGCTCCATATAGTGGATTCGAGATAGGGAGAAATAAGTAATTAGAAGTATATTTTACTTTTAGTTACTATTGTGATAATTGGAGGGCTACTTTATATGGGCTAATTTGTGGTGTTCCAGGACGTCATCAAGTTCCATTAGAGTGGTCTGCGCGCCAAAAAATTGCTGTTGGTGCTGCTCGAGGACTGCGATATCTTCATGAAGAATGCAGAGTTGGTTGCATTGTGCATCGTGACGTGCGGCCAAACAACATCCTTGTCACTCATGATTTTGAACCTATGGTATTTACCTTATATATCTAGAAACTGTTAATGGTTAAATCTCTCAACTGTGGCTGGGGGGTTTGGGGCAGGTCATTTATAGTGCATGTTAGAACGGTCCGTGTCAGGCTGATTGTCCGTCAATACTTTGTCCATTTTTAAAAAATTTACATCTAAATGATTCGTTAATTATGCTTTAGAAGTTTCTTTACTAAAAAACACCATTTTTTTTTTTATATTCAAGGTTGGGGATTTTGGCCTAGCAAGGTGGCAGCCTGATGGAGAAACAGGCGAATCAACTCGAGTAATTGGAACATTCGGGTAAGTTTTTAATGCCTTTATTCCTGTGCCCGTTTGCACCTTCTTTGCAATCTTGTTAATATGATCATCTATATCTGGTTTAGATATCTAGCTCCAGAATATGCAGAAAGTGGGCAGATCACTGAAAAAGCTGATGTATATTCGTTTGGGGTTGTTTTGGTGGAGCTTGTTACTGGACGAAAAGCAGTGGATCTTAACCGGCCTAGGGGACAGCAATGCCTCACTGAATGGGTGAGTTTCAAATGTCTGCTTGAGTTGCATATTGGATTCAAGTCTGGTAAAAGCAAAATGAGCTCATTTTCACTAGAGGTGGCGAAATGGGAGGATGGGGATACAAGTCAAAACGAGATATAGTTGAAAGTTTTAACAAACAACAGTGTTTTTGAGAATGTAAGTATAAAAAACAGTATTACAAGAGTTGTAATTTTGTCTTTTAAACAAGATGATTTAAGAATTTGTATGCATTAAAATACTCTTGGGTGACTTTTGACTCGTCTTACCCATTTCATTTTGAGCCACCTTTGTTATTTGGATTTTCCCTAAGTTGTTAAAAATTTAATTTACACAAAATCGACTCGTTAAGCAATTGGTCGATATCCTCACCTTTTGTTTTGACAGTAAAAAATGCTTGGTCATGATTTTGTAGGCTCGGCCATTGTTGGAAGAAGATGCCATTGATGAGTTAATCGACCCACGGCTAGGGAATTGTTATTCAGAAGACGAGGTTCATTGTATGTTGCAAGCTGCGTCTCTATGCATTAAAAGGGACCCTCACTTACGGCCTCGTATGTCACAGGTAATTCCCTTACGGCGTCTCTATGCATTTCAGAAGCTTTTATTCCCATTTTACAGATTCAAGCGGAAACAGAAGTTCAATGGGCTGACCCGCAAAATGTTAATACCTCACAGTTAAAATTCAATCAAAGTTAAGGCAAACATCATAGTTATGGTTATCTTTCTCACTTGAGGTGACAATATCAACTGATTTACTTACCGGTGGGTCGATTTGGGTTATATGTTTTAACTCTTAACGAGCAGGACAAAAATTTAGCTACAAAGGAATCGGGACAGATGGTTAAAACAGGTCGAAAGCCGTCCAAAGTGTACATATGTTCATACAACTTCCTAAATCACTTCATTTAGGTCATCCTGACTAAACCGTTTCGACCCATATGCTAAAAATGGACCTAATTAACTCAATCCACACACTCAACTGTCATAGTAATAACTTTAAAAAACAACCATTCTAGTTGTAAAAACCAAAAGAACACATGTTTGTGCATTTAAATCGTTTTGTTGAAGATTGTTAGTATCCCAGTACTAAATGTTAATATTGGAATAAAGGTGCTACGCATACTCGAGGGTGACTTCATCATGGAATCAAGTTATGTATCGTCTCCAAGGTGTGAGGTGGGTAACCAAAATGATAGGAGCTGGAGTGATCAGCCACAATACAACGGTTCTTCATTAAGCCAGCCGTTGGAAAGATTCAGCGGCAAGCTTTCAATGGACTCGAGCATGCCATCTTGTTGGGAAAGAGAGAGAACTTGATGTACTAGTAAAGAATCCGATCGATGTTAGCTATAGTTTTAGGATATATTTTTGGCCAATGCATTTCCTGCAAGGAAAAACATAGCAATCATATTAGAAGTTTTTGAAATGATCTACTGTACTATATTATCTTTCCACCACTAAAAGATTGATAATTTCTATCACAATCTTGAAGAAGCATGACCTTGAAAGAATTGAACCTTTAATTGGTGATCAAAGAATCAGCACACAAGCTTATAAATCAACATTACTGTTTTCAAACATTTTTCAATGTCAGATTATGTTTACTTGTGGGTTGATTCATCAAAATCTTTACTTGTGTCCACTTTTTAATTCTATGTGTTCATCTTTTACACACATCAGATTATGTTGGTAAAACAATAATCTTTTTTTTTTTTAACGGCGGTGGTCGAATGGAACCTGCCCCACCACCCAAAAGTGAGGGCCTATTTAGATTAGGATCGTTGATTGTCTTAATCGGGTTTCATTACATACAACACAACGATAAGTTCTAGATTTGATTGTATTGTAATTTAGCTACTAGCGCCTTGCTGGTATGTTTGTATTTATATAATTTGCCGTTCCAAAAAAAAAACAACACAATGATAAGCAAGAATTCAAAGAGAAACCCCTAGAACCCTCCTTCAAGGAAAAACCAGATGACTAAACTAGCCAAGCTAGCATCATTGTCTTGGTAAAACAATAATTTACTTCTTAAAACTATCATTATACAACTATTTTTCGTACAACAAATTATATAAAATATATACCTAAAATTAGATATACCTAATTTGTAACAAGTTGCTGTTCAACAGTAACTTTTTATCCTTTCTGATTTTATTTAAATAAAATACAATATTATAATTATAATTACAATACACTATTAGGGCATTGGGGGTTCTTTCAGTGCATCTCATTTTTCACCCTCGATCAATCCCCTCACTGTTATCTTTTTCATCTCTCACTCTCACTTCTCCTTACAGTTTTGTTAGCAATGCAATACCACACTGCAATACTACACTGCATCTCATCTCTCACTACAATTAAATAAATAAAAAAAACCCACAAACAAAATATACCCACAAACAAACAAAAATAATTAATGCAACGACTCTCTCCTACCATCTCCCGCAAGAGATACCATCTTCCACATCTCCATCTCTCGCTCATATCCCGGGAATGGCGACGGTGTTACAGTAAAAGATGGTATTTCTCTTGTGCCTTCTCGTGGCCATTGCCAACGCCCTTAATGTAGAAATTAAAATACAAGCTCATAAGCTATTCCTTTGCTTGAGTGGTCCACTTCTATAACAACGAGATAGAGCTTGATAATATAAAGTAGCTAGTAAAAGATCCATTTGCTGGTCAAAAGAACATCCATATTTTCTATGATTTCTTCATTTCATATGCTACATCAAATTATGAGATGTACGTTTTTCTGGGTGTAATATATTCTTTTAAATTTAAAAGCCTCGAAACTAGCCTATAATTTTATATTGACAAATCAAGACATGCAAAAAAATATTTTGTGTCAAGATTATCTAAACAAAAACCACACAGATTAGGAAATGATACGAAATCAAAACCAGAAAGTCCTGGATTCATGCCTCATGATAATTTAACATTTTTCATTTAGTGGTGTTCTATTTTATTGACAGGTAAAGTAATAGGGCGTTGGTATCTGCTGCAAACTGATCATTACGCCTTCAAGGGTAACCTTCACGACGACTACTTAAAGACGCTGGTTGATGGTTATATAAACTTTTCATAACTGCCAACTCTCCGAGGCGTAAGAACGGGTTTGGTAACATATTAGGCTAATTCTGGTTCAAAACAAGTCAAACCCCTTGACCTCTCATGGAATCAAGTTGTGGCATCACCAAGGGGTCAAATGCGTAACCAAAGTGATAGGAGCTGGACCGATCAGGCACACTACAACAGCTCTCCCTTAAGTAAGTCGAAGGCAAGATTCAGCGGCAAGCTTTCAATTGACTCGAGTAGTCGTCACTTTTGTAGCCAGGGCCATTAAAACAGGCCAGCTAACATTTTTAATACAATACATGCAACGATCACAGCTATCAAATTTGAATATTGAAATTTCGGACCACCTGCTTACGTGCGATAGTGGTGAACAACCATATACTTGAAAGCATGAGCTTGAAAGGATAAAACAACTTGAAGGGGTTATAACAATAAAAATTTAACTCCTTGAACTAAAATGAATATTTAACAATCGCGGTCTTAAAATCTTGAACGGAAAGATCCTGGCGGGTGCAATCGCTTTACTTGCTGCTAGCAAAGACACAGGATTCCAAATGGTAAGCCTTATATGCGATCCATTTTAATTAGGGCCCATCAAACGAGTACATTTCAAGTATATTCAACTACGAACTATCATTACAGATAAGAATTAGATAACAGTATAACTCACTTCCGTTTGTATCAAGATTATCCTAACAAATCCTTGACCTCTCACCGCTTTCTCATTTTAGACCTTGCGTACCTACAAACACCACACAGATTAGGAAATACTGTAAGAAGCAAGAAAGACCTAAATTCAAGTCTCAATATGTACGGATGAAACCAAAACATTTTCATTCAGGGATGTTCATGTTTTTACGTAACAAGTAAAAGGGCGTTCTGATGTGCTTCAAACTGATTATTGCACCTTTAAGTGTCGAATAAAACTTATTCCAGTTCTGATTTTTTAAAGATAAAATAAGCAAGTTTTAAGAAACCTGCAAAAAGTTATTGCCAAAATATGCATGGTTTTCCGACTGTTTAGCATTGCAATAATCACTTTAAAAGCGCACATAACCACCCCCACCCCCAAGTTTCTTTTACAGTTTTACCCATATTAAAAGAGTGCTTAAAGACATTGGTCAATGAATTTCCGAGCACTAACCACCAAGACAATCTTTAATTAGTTGTGATTAATACTTCAAAAAAGTCGTCAAAAGCAAAAGATCCATGTATTTGGGTTGGATGCATTTGCAAACATTAAGAAATACAGTAACTAGAACTTACTCTATATGCATGCCTCCACGGTCTGATGAAGGTAGTGTGCTTCCCTGAAGGGAATTCATGACCTCAGTAGCTTGTTCTACCTCCTGTCAACAGGAAACAATTGATATATTTAAGTAAACGGGATTCCATAACAACTGGATAAAATTCGTTGGAACATGAGCTATCACCATGCTTCGAAAAGCATTATAAAAATCACACCATTGGTTTATATATTGGTGTTGAATTAGACAGCCCTATCGAAATAACATAGATGATACGCAACTCACGCCACCAACTCTTAAGTAGAGGTTGCTATTTCATTCATTAATATCATTGTCTAGAGTAAAAGAAATTGCAATCTGGATACTAAATGTAAACATTAACTCTAGAACCGGAAATTAAAAGATCAACTGAGGTCCTCTGCCTATAATAGAAATTAGTGTCGTACCTCATAATCAGCAAATGCGACAGGCATTCCACCTCTATTACGCACCTTGAGTGTGTTAAAACCCGGGTATCTATTAAAATGAAAAATATCAGCACTCTAGACTGCAATTACTTCAGCAGTATCACATCTGGAATCTGGATTAAATGTCGATACTAGCAAACTTAAAATTCTGGAATCTTGTTGAACTTACTTAGAGACAACAGGCCTTAGTTCAGCTTCTGTGCAATTAGGACCTAAATTTGCAATAAACAATGTTGAACATGCTCCATCGACTGTACTTTCTGTCTGCTCCTGCTCCTGCTCCTGCTCCTGTAAGTTGCAATCAAGCAGGCATCAATCACACACAAAGAACATGTCTAAACAATTACTCACTGCATTATTGAATAATGTACACATTACAATAGATTACATGAAACTAACTACTGTATTGAGGAAATACTTATAAAAGAAAATATTCTTCATGAAAATCAAGCACGGTCCAAAAGAGCTGGACTTACATTTTCTGCAGCTCCGGTATTGTCAGGATCTACCGCTGTCTCATCATCACTGTTGGTTGACATAAAAAATGAGTGAGTTATCTGCAATCATGTCGAGTTCTATTTACTATGTGATTCATAATGACTGATCATTGATAATGCATTTGACAATCAACAGAGACTGGTGCTCTTTATAAAGCAGTCAACCTCTTTGTAGAAGTATGTTTATCAGGCTCAGCTGCTTCTTCAGATTCACTGTTGCCTGAAGGTGTTAAAATGTGCATGTGAGTAAAACAGTGGAAGCTTAGATTTGCTATCACCCACTTTATTAAAAAAATGTTTGTTGGGCAGGAGTACATTCTTGTTAATCATTACCATCATCACTCGATTCTTGATTATCTTTAGTAGCCGTGGATCTCTTATCGATAACAACATAAGCATCGGGTCCTGTGTAATAAGGCGTTTATCAGTCATTGAAGGGTAAACACAGTTTGAGGGTCAAACTTAACACAGTTGCATACCTGGTTTGTTCTTTCGTCTGGAGTTTGATCTTGCAAGTTCAATATGCAAAGTAGACCCAGTTTGAGGATCAAACTTAACACCCTGAATAAGTGAAAATCATAAATAGCCAGTATGACCTATAAACTCAAAACTACTAATGTCATCATTCTAGAAGAAGATTAGCATGTAACACTCATTACACCCTTGTTTCCCATCAGCACATTCGGAATCAAGAATTCATAAAAACGAATTTAAAAACTAGTTAACATGTGCTAAAGACTAGTCAACAAATCAGCTATATACTTGAGTTACATAACCATCAACACTTGCTCCAAAAAAACGAACAATCTCCACTACTGAGAACGTGACTGGCCTATATTAATAAATCAAAGTTGCAGCAAATATGTGTATACTAATGAATGAATTTTATGAAAACAACAATATAAAAAAAGTGGGAGCATGTTATATATCAAGAAAACTAATTTAGTGACCCTTACATTCAAAGCATGAAGAGCTGCCATCGCCGATGGATGGTTTACAAAAGTTGCAAATGCAACAACCTGCATAGTCACAACATGAAGCGAGTCACCGAGAAGATTATATACTCACGAAAACCTCTAACTTAGACACAAATCTATGATCATCGGCCAATTAAAGGCCAAAAATTCAAGTTGATGAGCTAATAAACTGGGGATAATCGAGCTTATCGACTTTTTAATATTTCAATATGCTGATAACCCATAAAATAAGCTAATCCAAACACCCCTAAGTCTACTCACTAAACTCGCACAAATCAAAGTCAAAATATAACAACGACAATGAAACACCCAAATACTTGTTTCATTAATACGAACTTACACTTACTTACAAAACCCGTACAACATTTATCAACAACTAGGTAATTTTTTTAATTTCAGCTAAATTTTTGTTGCCAAGTAATCTTAAATGTTGTCAGCGATTCAAACTAAGGGATAACGTCATCTAATAGCAACATGTTTATCTCAATGTTTCACATATATTACTATTTCTAAGCCTTTATCGATCTAGTCACTAAACTTAACAGACTGTGTTTCATTTTCACCAATTTTTATGTCATGAAACAGCAAAACCTACTTTCTCAAACGCTTGTCGTCTTACCTCTTTACTTAAGTTATTACCAAGTCTATTCACTAAATTTGTCAAGGCCAAGACATAACAATGGATATGAAACACTGAAATAACTGTTGCTTCGATATGACCTTACACCTAAATTCAAACCTCGTACAACATTGTCTTTTTTGAACGACAAACTATCCTATTCCTAATTCTAAACTACCTAGAATGCCTGGGATTGAACTCAGGACTTCCGAATATACCCCAAATACCCCCATCCACCCCACCCCCCACAAATGTGAGAAGTGAGTCTCGAACCCCGGTGGCTGATCCCAACATACTAAGATCTTATATCAATGGGCCACCAACCCCATTGGCAAACATCGTACAACATTTAACAATATAAGACCTGATTGCCACGACCGGTGTACTTAAGTTGACAATAATCAAATCCGGGCCGCCTGCGGAACAAATTGTGAATCTCGCGAGCTTTAATGTCGTCAGGTAGACCCGAAACAAAGAGTGTGTTAATGGCGTTCGGGTCATCGTAAACGGCATATTCCGGTGGTGGAATTGTCGGAAGATTGTAGTATACTGGATCGTACGGATGTGGTATCGCCATCACCCGGTGGCAATGCCGTTGCCGGAAATTAAATCGGAATTGAATGCCTAGGTTTTTAGAAAGTGAATAAACAGGGGAAATATGCGAAAGTTTGATAAAATTGACAACAAAAGGATGGATTTGTGTAATTAATTTTGGAAAAGGATGATTTATGGAGAACAAAGAACTATAGGGATAATTTGTGTTATTTGTCCAAATCTTTTTTTCTGTGCCTTCACAATTGGTAATGTTAATAGGTGTATTTTTTTATATTTAATTTGTGATAAATTAAAGGTTAAAGAATTTATTTTAACATATACAAAATGAAGTTTATACATCTTTGATTATTATATTAAATATAATTTATTATATTTTCTTAGAATGTTATTAAGTTTTATAATTATAATGACGATAATATCTAAACACTATGTTTATTAACGTAAATCCTAAACATATATATTCTATCAAAACATATATATTCTATCAATTTGAAAGGGAATTTATCGAGTTAGTTAATTTGTATTTAGTGAGTTTTATTTGAAATTAAAAATACTCCGTAATATTAAATAAATTATTAGACTATTTGTAGGAATAATATATTAGATAGTGTGGGTATATTAGATATTAGATATCACTTGGGAATTTGAATAATATAATTTATAGTTTTATTTAGATATTTAATAAGATTTCAATTAATATAATTATTAATGCTATAAACAAACTCCAATTTGATGAAATGGAACGTTATGATTGACCAATAAATAATTAGATTAAAAAAAAAAAGGTAAATCAGAGGGAATCTCTTGATCTCCAGTACTACATTGGTATCAACATGCACATACCATACAACACATGTTTCTGTAAAACACCTTCATCCAATACCTCACACTTGAGCAAATACCTAACTATTTATCAATCATGCTTGCAAACGGGATAGTACATGCGTCACGTAAGGACATCACATGATGGGGCCAGACTTTATAGGTGGTGCTGGCCACTTGAGCTAACTCAAGTGGTTACCAATAAGTAATTAGAGCAACTATCTTTTAGTGTATATATATAAGTAGATTTTAGATCCGTGTATATACAAGGACAATCAAAAACATTACATTTTAAAAACATTATCAAAATTGATATTTCGTTATGAACTTCATGATAAGTCCTATTACATGTTAAATGACTACAAATATTAAATATTTAAAGGATTGCAAATATTGCTATATCATTATTTAGTTAACTTACTTATTAAACTTAAATTTTAGTCTCGTATATACATACAGTAGGTTAAACCAACTATATTAAATGTCTTAAAATAGTTTTATACATAATGATATTTTCGATTTATATACTCATTGAAAATGTAAGTTAACATATTTTATGAAAGAAAAAAAAGTGTTATTAATAATATGTTAGAAAATTTTTAATTAATTGAAAGGTGGAATTTTTTTTTTTTCTTTTCAATTTGAAGGCTACAAAGTGTAATAAATATATTTAAATTAAGTATTTAGTGAGATTTTTTCTTTTATAAAAGACTAAAAAGTGTAAATTAATAGTGATGGAAAACAAAAAAATGTAAATTAGTTTTATTGAAGAAATTTAATAATTGTAATTAAGGTTTAAATTATAAATATAAAGATATACAATTTATAATTTTATTTAGATATTTAATAAGATTTCAATGAATATAATTAATAACGACATAAGCAAACTCCAATTTGATGAAATGGAACGTTATGATTTACCAATAAGTAATTAGAGCAACTATCTTTTAATATATATAAAGATAAAGTTAAAAATAAAGATAAAGATAACAATTTATGTTTTACACAGTTGTACATTGTCACTAAAATTATGTATATATTATATATGGCTAAATTATGTTGTGAAAATATCATATTCTTTTAAAAATAAGAGCATATTCAATGAAGTAGAACTTTGCATATATAATACGATATAAATTTTGCATTGTTTATGAAAGTTCATAAAAGTTTATAAGTTGAAGTTTATTCACGTGAACTTTTATAAACCTAACACAAAGAAATTGGTAAGCTTATATATATATAAATAGTATTATATAATGGTAGAAGAAAAGGTCGATATAGATTTATAGGAATATAATGGTAAGTTGATAAAAAAATAAAATAATTAATGGCTTATAAAAAGATGAAGTGACGTGATGTATCAATGCTATGAAGTTGGTAAAGTCCATAGCATTGGAGTTTACCAGAGTTTCGTTAATACCTTATCGTAATTACATAATAAAAGTGGTGCCCGGTAACGATAATCTTTATAAAAAATCCAGAAAAAAGGTTTTAACATAACACCATACTGCAAACCTATACATCCACTTTTTATCCAAAATAATCACACCGAAAAGTTGTTAATCGGCAATAACATTGACACAAATACAATGTGGTATTCTGACTATTCTCCACGCTCGAAGCACAATGCCAAAATTGAGGACGTGGTGGAATGATAACCATGTCGAAAACTGATGTGGTTCCCCTCTTTCACGCATAAAGTATTACATATTACCACTCTTTAAGCTCGATTTTAACGGCAAATCTACTTTATTCATATGCTACTCTAATAAACACGAAGAAGCATCAATGTTGTTCTTCTCCTCAAAAGGCAAGAGCCAGTGGCGGAACCAGGATTCAAAGTGACCCGTAGCACAATATTTTTTTATCACTAGCTTTGTATCGGCATAAAGTAACGATAATGATTAGATTGTTACGATTTTTAGCATTTTTTAGATTTTTTGGCTATTTTTAGCGGTTTTTAGAGTTTTTCGGCATTTTCGTAGTTTTCATTTCTCATTTAGTTGTACAAATAAGTCTTTACAAGTTTTATTGTTAGGAAAATCTCTTAAAAGTTTATAGTTAGTTACATTGACCGGTATCCCATATTACTTTAACCCGTAACACCAATAATTAATACAAAACTTTTCAAAAAAAGTACACCATTTCAATTTAACGGACCCGTAACCCAGACTACCCTTATTTATAATGTAGTTCCGTCTATGGCAAAAGCTTCTACCAAGTATATTAAAATGGCTTAAAAAATGTATAACTTAAAAGTATCTAATTTCTCGGTTTGTGACAAGATTGATTGAGTATGTTAGTTATTATTTGTAAACCATCACTAAATGGTCTAGTACTTTAGTGACAATGAGGCCTCTTTTCTCATAATAGGACAGGGGTTGGAGTTCTACCCTAGGCATATTTGGAGTAACCATATGTATCTAATTTCCATCTATGGTGGGTCTATCTCTAGTGATAGGAGTATCTAATCGAGGGGTTTAAATTGGAGATCTATTTGGCGAAGGGGCTCTCTAGCGCGGACCCGGTTACGACAACGTATGCTAGACCTCCCGATATTCGCGAGTAATTCACATCTTTAAAAAGAAAAAAAATTATTATTTGTATAGTGAAAGTTCCAATCCCATTTATGTCGATTTGCTACATTTATTTCCAGTCGACCACCCCTACCCTTAATTGCAAACAACCCTTAATTTCCACAAGGTCGACAATAGTCAACATCATATAATATTCACCGAAATAGCTTATTGCAAACAACCTTAATTTCAAGTAACTTTACTTTCCATTAAAGCTAAACAAACAGTTAGAATGTTGGCATCCCATCTTTTGTCACTTTTTTTATTCTTCACTTTCAATAAATTTTTTTAAGTCGTCTCAGCTACTCCTTATCCATACCACGTACATTTCACTATTTTGTTGGCAACTCATCTCTCACTCACCTCTCACACCACACTATACATTATTATAAATAAAAAACAAAAGACAACAAGGAAAAAGACAAAAAATGTGGGTAACGATCACCCACCACTCGCATGATCACTCCAGGGGTAGAACCCCTCAACTCAACCCCTTGCCACACTTTTTTTTTATGACGGCGGTGTTCATGTGTGGTGTCACACCCACCACTAACCTATATTACGTACATTGCCAACACTCTTACTACATTTGACAACCTCCGATGTTTTGGCCTTCAACTTTCCAATACAGAGTAGTCTGCAAACCCATCTTCATAATGCTCCATTTCTAACAAATCATTTTTATGTTTATGTCTTAGATACATGAACCTATTTATGTTACGCTATATTTTATTTCTTTTAAATATGTTTGATTGCCTTAAGCGAAGCTTTTTTTTATATATAAATATGTTTCGTTATGCTTTGTTTTTAAATATGCATATCATTGTGTTTAGTATGATTTAATCAAGAAATATGCATATTTATTTATACTTTATTTTTAGACATGTTGTATACTTATTTTGATATATGCTTAATATTTTAATCACATAGCCATTTTTAATTAAAAAATGGAAAGAATGCGTACGTTGTCAACAATATAATTCCAATACAAATTGGCGCTCTCATACATATATGAATAACTCATTATGGAAAACAATGGTATAGGAACTCGCTGAAGCCTAATTTTATTGTAGAATATTCTATAAATTATCATAACAACAACACATATTGAAACGAAAGTTATAAGATATCTGTTTTGAAGCCACACGTCCATCGGACGGGTCCTATGACTAGTACTATACAATAATTAGATATTTTCCAAAACATTGTAGTTGGACACTTATTTGAGTTGCGAACTCGAAAACTGTGTTGCGAACTCGGCATTCGTGTTGCGATTTCAAAAGTGAATTACGAATCCGTTGGTCACTTTTGCAAACTAAAAAAAAGTTAGACTAAAATCCTATACTAGATATCAATAAGATATAGTCGAGTTGTGTTTGGAAACAATAAACAAAAAAAGTGACTAAAATTATTATGAAAAGATTGTATATATGAAGCTAAAAGTTTAACTAAACCTCGTGAAGTTAGGATAAATATCATATGAATGTCTATATTGGCATATTGCCAAGTTATGAAAATCACAAGCCGCTTGTTTGCTACACGATACCAAATTACCAAGGTCTCAAATTCAAAATGATGAATGCTCAATGATTAGTTAAATGCGAGTGCATTTGAACTTGAATCGACTTGTTACCAAAAGACCTATACATACATGGTAAAACAAAAATTCCATTTCAATATTCGAAGATTACATTTTACATGAAAATAGAAGGTAAACGGATAACAAGTTGTGCCGCTAATCATATTTATATATCAAAACCAAGACGTTTTAAAACTGCATTTAATATTCGTTGATCTTGCCTTCATAATGTTATTGTGCATGACCCGTCATAACATTATGGCCAAAGGAAAAGAGAACTACAACTCCAAACATTTATGGGGTGAATTATAAGTTTTTTTTAAAGTGTTAGGTTTTATCTTATACATTCGTATCTATATATTCGTATAGTTTAGGAGTAAAGTAAAATAGTTTATCTTTTAAAAATAAAATAAAAAATAAAGATGATGTTGACAATATTAAATTAAATGAAAAGAAGTGGGGTCTTTAGAGGCAATAAACGAAACTATAGTTACTGTTAGAAACATAAGGCTGGTTACAGTTGCCTAAAAATACTTTTGGTTGATGGTAAGCGTACATGTTTTGTACGTGTACATTTTACTTCACAAGGACTACACTTTTAGGAACTTTTGTCATTTTCAGTCCTTACATTGTAACTTGAATTAAAAAGTAAGTATCGTTTTTGTTATGTATCCTAATATCGTTTTTGACGATGTATGAGATAAGTTGAGATTTAGACAACTTTACACCTATTTAAGATAGAGAAACTAGTCATACTACTTTCAAGTTTTACCAAAAATAGAAAAGGATATACGGCCTGTCGGACATGAGGATCAAACTCTTGACCTCTGTTTTTAAAGACAAAAGCTCTAACCAGTTGATGCAACCCGGTTGGTTTAAATTAACGAATTTTATAATCTTCACGTCATCATGTGTTATGCGTATTGATGAGTTGATTCTAAATACACTTTGAGCTAAAAATATAGGAGGTGATATTCGTATCCTTTTTTTTTTTCTATACATTTATCATATTGATGCATTAATAACTTTTATAGTTTGCTATATAAGTTGTACATTATAATAAATATATCAAAAAGAGTGATACGAATACCACCTTTTTCAAAATGTAGATTGATGTATAAACCACAAAAATGATACAATGTCTTATATGGAACGGAGAGGGGCTAAAGGTGATAGTACTGGTATAGTTACGGGGAAAAAGTAGAAATTAGAGTTATTAGAGAGGGAGATGATCTGACAGGACTACAGGAGTATCTACGAAAATCTAATTTGCTTCATGACTTTTTTTCACCGCCATCAACTTTCACACCGCCATTGCCCGGATCTTGGCCCGAACTTTGTTCTGTATATAATATTCGACCAAATTTGCTGCTTCTTTTTTTTTTTTTTTTCTTTTCTTTTCCAAAGTTAGTTTCGATTCAGACGTGTTGGAAGCAATTTTAACCAAAAAATTTCTGGACCTCCAACCCCCTCCTCAGTGGCGAATCTAGAATTTCAACTCACGTAGGTCCTTAACTTTGAATGACGACTTAGTTAAGGCATAAAAAAGGAGCGACTTATCGGGTCAAAATGCAAACATATAAACACGAATTCGATACAGGGGCGGTTTTACTATTGTTAATAATGCATACATTA
>JAOEHQ010048146.1:0-10378 GCA_025447715.1 Asclepias incarnata | reverse complement strand
AATGATTAAAAAATTAGATTGTGTGTGTGTAATGTAGCTAAGTTAGCTACATTACCAAGTAGCTAATATATTCCCATTAAACAATTAAACATATAACAAATTTTTATATAATTGTGTTACTATACTTATAATCATTTAAGAGTTCCTATCAAACTATATTCAATGGCATACTTAATCAAGAAATGAAGATTAATGCATTGTTAAACTAGTTTCAATGTCTTGTAATATGCACGATTTCATTTTATGATACCCGAAAATCTAGACATTATTTGTACAACTTTATGAAAATATTTGATGCTATTGTCGTTAAAATTTGATATCTTTTTTTATGATATAAAAAAAAGACTAAAAGGGATAAATTATATCCATGTAGATAAAATGTTTTTAGAAGAGTTTATCGAAGGTTCAAGTTTTATTTGAAATGAATACTTTAACTTAACTAGACGTGATATGAAGTGCCATGTCGCAGATAGTTAGAGATCAACTCGTTATGTATTCAAAATCAATTCGATTTGAGTCGAGTTAAGACGCTTAAGTTGACGTTCAAATCTAGGTCGAGTGTTGAAATATTCGGCTTATGAAATACACAAGCTTATTATCTAAATTGTGCTTTTTTTACACTTTAACGTTTGTGTATCTAATTTTTTTTACTGTAAATATGCACACATATCTACATCTATTTAAAATCGTGATACTAACCTTCATAAACTCTTGATTGGTGAATATATTGAGTGGATCAATACTAACTCTAAACGGGTAAACGGAAAAAATATTATTTATTCAGGTTATTTTCAGAAGCCAAGTCTTTAATTCGGATGTATGAAACCTAACCAAGATGTATATTTTTGTAATCATTTCTAAACGTTTTATCGTCACCACAAGATATTTTATCTAGAAAGGTTTGAACCTCAAATCTTTTAATTGTAAAAATTTTTAAGAATCTGATCCGTGTAGATCAATACTAAATATGATTGATGTAAATCAATATTGAATATTGATAAACAAGTCGAACTCAAGACTATCAATTGATTAATATATATTTACCATAGTTACAATCATTTTCATATTTTTTTTTCTTTCACAAATATTATATTTTTTCTAAATAATAGTATCCATTCCACCAAAAAAATCTACTTCTTTTACCCGAGATAATTAAGGGCCTAATATCGACATTAATTAAAAAGCATAAAAATTCCTCTCCAGAACTTAATCGCGTAAATTACGTGTCTCATGCTCCTATAAATAGAAACACCCACACTACCTCTTAAATCACAATATCTCACAACATTCGATCAAACAACAAAATATATCAAAAACAGCCTTTCAATATTAATCATGTCTGATGAAGCGGTTTACCACCATTCCCCAAAAGTTGACGAGGTCAATGAAACCACCACCACTACTGTGGAGCAGTCGGATCGTGGATTGTTCGATTTCATGAGCAAGAAGAAGGAGGAAGAAAACAAGTGTGAAGACGCCGCAATTTCGTCTGAATTTGATCAGAAAGTTCAGGTGTCTGAACCCGAACCAAAAGCTGAGGAGGAGAAGCCTGAAACTTTGTTCCAGAAAATGCATGAATCAAATAGCGGTTCGAGTTCTGGCAGTGTAAGTTTTCGGTCACCATACAAGTATTTTCTAATGCTCTCTTTCGTGTATTAATGACGTCGATATTCCGTCTGTCTTAAAATAAATGTCTACCTTTTAAGAATATGCAATTATTTAAACTGTTCATCAATAAAACTTCATCTATTTGTTTCGATCGGTTACGATACGAAAGCAGACATTTATTTTGGAAAACTTAAAATAAAAATATGGACATTATAAAACATTTGACAAACTTTTTTAGAATTTAAAATTGGAGTTTGCTAACCATAACCCTTTGAGACTATGGTACACACGACGTAACAATCGTCGACCACCATCACCAAGACTAGTGATCAACATCGACAATCACTAGAAACCACCCTAACCACTACCACTACCTCTTCCACCATAGTTATCGCGACTAATCTGAATCCTTTGCAGTCGTATATTTCGATCAGCCGTTATTTGAGGCATATATATTTATGAGCGTGTTTTTGCTATTTGTATGTATTTCTTTAAATTAAAAGCTATCTTGGTTACAAATTTATTTTTTCTAATGTGTCTTCTTTTAATAATTATAATTTAATTATCCTAAGGTTAATTAAACCAGTTATAGATTATCAAGTAGTTAGTAATTTTAAATATGAATGAACTTTCAAGACCATATTGACCATAGATAGTAGAAATTATGTTTTTATAAAATCTATCAACATCTAGATTTATTAGGAAAAACGTATAGTTAATAAGTTATTAATTAAAAGAATGTCAAGTAATAAGTTTTTTAATTTGATAGGATTAACGACATAAGCAAATGTTAATTAAGTGAAATTGAACCTTTTAATTGGTTATTTACCCGCGTATTACGCGGGACAATAATCTAGTATATATATATAAGTAAAGTATAAACTCATAGATACATGATTGCACTTCATTCAAGTATTTGTGGTTGTACATCGCATTGTCCTATAATTTTCCTAAACTTGTGATGTTTTAACAAAATACAAGAAGTTGAATGAAAAAGTTTAGTAATGGTTTTGTTGTGTTAGCATGTTATGAGTCTTTTTTAAGTTCTTTAATTTGGATCAAACTAAAAATATTTGTTTGTCTGGATATATATTACAGTCGAGTGATGAAGAGTGCGAAGATGGAGTAAAGAAGGAGAAGAAGAAGAAAAAGAAGTCATTGACCACACAGATCAAGGAAAAGATCGAAGAGCGCAAAGAAAAGCAAGAGGAAGAAAAGATAGAGAAGCATGAGGATGACACACATGTCCCGGTTGAGAAATATGAAGAAGCAGCCCACCCCATCCCGACCCCCGAGCAACCACACATTAGTGAAGTGGCCCACCCCATCGCGATCCCCGAGCCAGAGGAGAAAAAGGGGTTTATGGAAAAGCTCAAAGAGAAGCTCCCCGGTGGACACAAAAAGGCCGAGGAAGAGCACGTTGCTCCTCCTCCACCAACACCAGCGGTCGAGGCACATGATGAGGATAAGGAGAAGAAGGGTATTTTTGAGAAAATTAAAGAGAAAATTCCAGGGTATCATTCAAAGACTGAGGAGGAGAAAGAAAAAGAAAAAGTTAAAGAATGTGATTAAGGAAAAGGAAATATGGTGGTGGTATGTGGGTTGGCTTGCTTTGGATTACAAATTACAAGAGTGGGTCTATGATGTTTCTTGCTTTGGTCTTTACCCTTTTGGACTATTGAATAAGTGGTTTTTGATGTTTTTTGTTTGGAATTTCTAGTGTGGTGTTACTGGATTTGGTTGTAACTCTATACATTATTATTTGTATAGAATGTAATTTGTTTGTAAACACAATTATTTGATCTATCCGGTTTATATGTTTATAGTTAAGTTATTAGTCATTGGTTATCTTTTAATTGAGAAAATATGACACAATAATGGAAGATAATGATTACTGTATTTCCTAAACCAAAAGAAAGTAATTTTTTTAAAAAGTCAACTAAATAATTCACACTTCATATATACAAAACCAATAAATTTACTATGCACACACCTACTAAAAATCTAAAATCACTCAATTTCGTTACAAAATTAATTATTATAACATATAGGGTAAATGGGCGGGACTCCTGGTCCCATAACTCATGCCCAATAAGTCACTATCCTCACACATGGATCACAAGATATAGTTTCTCCACTTACTTTTGACAAATTTCGAACCTGTGACCTGCAACCTTTGTGGGTCCATGTGATCACATGATGACAGTGTCACTCCATCTATTGATAAATTGGTAATTATTATCACTAACACACACATGCATATATATCTATATATCTTCCATTCAAAATAACTAAAAACCAAACTTTGATCATGCATATATGGAGACATCATGATATGGTATGATCTTTTTCTTTGTTTGGGCCCCTTATGGACTTATGGTTTCCATGATTTTCTTGATTAGATAAGAAAGTGATACTTCCATGTGGAGTAAAGAGGTGGCATAGAAAAGAAAAAAGAGATCTTCGAAGTAAATATATATATAAATAAATCGTTGATTACATAAGAAAATGTTTATCAATACACAATAATAATAATAATGACCATATATGTTAAGAAAGTTTTACTTATTGTCCATAGATGATACCTTTATATGGTTTACTAAATAGATAACTAAACTAACATGACTAATTGACATTATGTCGTAATTCTTTTGTGGTTCATTTTCGGCACTAAAACTCTTTCTCAAAAACTTGATCTTGATACACCCAAAAATAAATGGTGTTTGCCGTGACCATCATTTTTCATTCCGTCATCTATAATTGACCATAAAATAATAAACATGAACTTGGGCCTTGATATGAGCCCATACGTGCTAAATTCATAGCTCTGCAACCCATTATCCAACCAAAGCCTAAGCTAGCATTCCTTAACTACCATTCGACCATTTTGTGATTTTGTATGTTGCCAAGAATAGTCAAGGTGGCCTATTCGTCGGGCATGTTGTGGTGGCCAGAGAAAAGGTTTGAAAATGGTCACGGAGATACCCCGTTTGAACAACATACATCTGATTCAATGACTCGATCGTCTTCCCCATTCCCTATTCCCCATGCAACCTTATTAAGAAAAACCTTATCCGTTTACCCATTTACCCCTATGTAGTATTAAAGTAACACCATAGGTTATAATTATAATAACACTAACTAAATAAGACATAGGCTTAAACGGAGAAGGTTTTCCGTGTTCAAGTTATTCGAGAAAGACGAGTCTTTGACTCAAACATATGTGACCGCCTAACCAAGATACTTCAATGACTGTTTTCTAGCCCTTTCTCTAGCCACCACACGATGTTTAACTAAGAGGTTCAAATAAAACATACGAATGATAATTCCCGGAGTGAAAGTAAGTTTTCAAGTTACATGCATAACCGATTAAAATCTAGCAATACTTAAAGATATACGAACCATATATATATCAAGTATTTATCAGGATTTTTCTAGCCCTGACCTCATCAAGACAACCATCAAGTTTATATGTTAGCATCGAGCCATCGAGATTTATATTTTTTTTTTGACATAAGATTGTGTTTGTACACAATAATATTATCACTGTCTATTGTTCGATCGACACAATTTGATTTTGGTGTATAGTGGCATAGAGACGGCAAAATTCCCACAATCATATATTCATATGACAAAAAAGACATACCTCAATCCTAACATGCTCGTTCTAAACTATGAAACACACGATAAAAACCATAACCAGCCAACTTCTATAAATTTGTAACAATTCCTCATAATGAATCAAACATTAAAAATAACATGTATCCAAATATTTCTATTTTCTTACTGTTCATTGTACTCCTCTATGTTTTCCTATCTCCAACTACAGCCCAATACTTGATTGGAGTTGGCAGCTATGACAGCACCGGACCGGCTGCTGGAGTCAACATGATGGGGTATGCAAATTTGGATCAAAGCACAGCGGGAATACATTTTAGGCTAAGAGCACGAGCTTTCATCATAGCGGAGAGCTTAGATGGCCCTAGAATTGCTTTTGTCAATCTAGACGCTGGAATGGCGTCGCAACTTGTGACAATCAAAGTACTTGAGAGGCTTTCCAAAAGGTAGATACTAAAAATGAGACTAGAAGTTGTATGAGTTGGTACTATATTACGTATATATTTTGAAACGTCAAAATTAACACACTATTACTATATGTACATAAACAGACTTAAAAATGAGACTAGAAGTTGTCGGGTCATCTTGATACTGCTAGGTTGGAGATTGAACTTTTGTTTTAGTTAGTACTATTTTCAACTGATAACGTCATCGCGTCGATGTTGCTAAACGTGTTGGATACCATAATGTGATTTGGTTTTTATAGGTTTGGGAAGTTGTACAATGAGGATAACGTAGCCATAAGTGGTACTCACACTCATGCTGGTCCAGGAGGGTATATGCAATATGTGTTGTACTCTGTGACTTCACTTGGCTTCATTCCTCAGTCTTTTGATGCCATTGTTACAGCAATTGAAATGAGCATTCTTCAAGCTCATCAGAATCTTAAATCTGGTTCGGTGTTCATCAATACAGGTGCGTTTGAGTTTATGCTTTGATCGTTATATTGCACGTAGTGATACAATCTAATCATTGTATTTATAGCAAGAACATAACGAAGAATCTTTAACCAGGCGAGCCTAAAAAAGTGGCGCTTTCGACTAGTCATTCATATCAGTCGCAAATGCTTTGTTATTTGTTGGGTATTTTATGTTACAGTCACTAAACCTCATTGCGGATTCATGTATTTGCAGGGGATTTGGTAAATGCAGGGGTAAATCGGAGCCCAAGTGCATATTTGTTTAACCCTTCAAATGAGAGGGAAAGATATCCACGAGATGTTGATACCCTTATGACGCTTTTGAAGTTCGTCGATGGTACAAGTCAGAAAAGTGTAGGAGCTTTCACATGGTTTGCAACTCATGGAACCTCTATGAGCAGCAACAACACACTTATTAGTGGTGACAATAAGGGGGCTGCTGCTAGGTTCTTTGAGGATTGGTTCACTTCTACAAGCACAAACTCAACTACTTTTTATGCACATGGTACAAGCAATCATAGCATACAAATCTGATTCAGGGGGCTGTTGCTAGGTTCTTTACTGACTGACGTAATTGTTGATTATTAACAGTTAATACCAGCACCAATGCTTGGATAGAAAGGGCTTCGACTATTAAAGCTACCGGAGGTCAACCTTGCGGTCAGACATCAAGTCAAGGGTTCAAGGTGAGGAAGAATAATGGTGGGTCGCGATTTGTTGGAGCGTTTTGCCAATCCAATGTAGGTGACGTTAGTCCTAATGTGTTGGGGGCATTTTGTATTGATACGGGCTTACCTTGCGATTTCAATCACTCCTCTTGTCATGGAAATGACCAGCTTTGTGTCGGACGTGGCCCTGGGTATTCATCTCTTTTTATTGCCTTCCTCACTAGACACACACAGTTTATTTCGTTTTGCACATGACCGGTAACTAGTTGGACTGAGATTGTGGACAAAAGACGCCTACTGCCTACAAAATCTATTGATGTCCACGTATTTTCTCATGCCCAAAACCACACTTGCAACACAGTTTTGTTTGCCACAGAAGTTCTGTCCCTTAAACCTACTGATTTTTGTAGTGAATTTAGTTATGACTCTGCTTAATCACCCGAGACAGAAACCAAATTTTATGCTATGTAGTTAGTTGCTATCTAGACTACTACAATATTTGTTGACGTCTACTTGAGATGGAATATGAAGTTGCTAAACGATTTTGTATTGGTTATATTGTGACGAGCATAAAAATTTGACAAAAGTTCTTACAGGTACCCAGATGAAACAAAGAGTACCAAAATCATAGGGGAAAGACAATTTCTAAAGGCAGTTGAGCTATTCACCTCAGCTAACGAACAGTTAACTGGAAAAATCGACTACCGTCATATTTACTTGAACTTCACGAATATTGATGTGAAATTAGCTGGTAACCAGACTGCCAAAACATGTCCAGCAGCCTTAGGTGCGGGCTTTGCTGCCGGAACTACTGATGGTCCTGGGGCTTTTGGATTCCAACAAGGTGATAAAAAGGTCAGAATTGCTCCCCTAAAATAAGATTGTATTGATAAGTTTGCCTTTACACGAAGCTTTGTTGGATATTACATGACAGGAATAATTTTTTCAGATTAACGATTTTTGGAAACGAGTAAGAGATTTTCTAAAAAAACCGAGTGCTTATCAAGTTGATTGTCAAAACCCAAAGCCCGTTCTGCTTTCGACTGGAGAAATGTTTTTTCCTTACGCTTGGGCGGTAATCTTGATAGTTTTCTTCCAAATGAGTTTTGGTTGTTACCTTTTTAAATTTATATGGATTCTTTTTGTCTAATTGCAGCCAGCAATTGTTCCAATTCAAATCCTGAGAATCGGGCAACTAGTCATACTATCGGTTCCTGGAGGTTTACTAGTACTTTTTTTTCTTCTTGATAACATTATGGGTTAATAAGTTCCTAAAGAACTAATGTTATGAGTTTTTCAGAATTTACAACAATGTCGGGTAGAAGATTACGGGAGTCAGTGAAGCAGACACTAATAGAGAACGGCAATGGTGATTTTGATAACGATACACATGTCGTAATAGCAGGTTTAACCAACACGTACTCACAATACATAGCGACTCCTGAAGAATACCAGCAACAAAGATATGAGGTAATCAACTGAAAACTAGCATATACTGGCTAATTAGTTGGACATCAGTCATGCACAGTTTTTACAACTGCTATGATTTTGTCAAGAAAATACAGTATGTCTGGTTCTAGTCACTAGTTGTTCGTTTGGATCTCAATTTAGTAACCCAATTTTTACTAATTTTCCGTAATTGTTTGGGGATTTATATTAATTTCTAAGCTAACTATTAGTCCGTTTGGCCTCAAAATCTCCAGGCTGCATCAACGCTATACGGTCCCCATACTCTAACGGCATATATCCAAGAATTTAACAAGTTAGCAGAGTCAATGGCACAAGGGCGTAAGATAGCTGACAAAGGCCCATCACCGCCGGATCTCTCCTCTGTCCAACTGACGCTCCTACCAGACCCACCAGGTGAATCACCGCCACCTGGCATAAAGTTTGGAGATATGAAACACGACGTTTCCATACCAAAAATTGGCTTTTTTAGAAAAGGAGACAAACCGAGTGTCGTGTTTTGGAGCCCAAACCCGAGATATGACTTATTGACCGAAGGCACATATGCTGTAGTTGAGATGCTTCAAGGAGAGACGTGGGTCTCGGCCTACGATGATGATGATTTTAGCCTGATTTTCAAGTGGAATGTAGACAATAGTAGTAATGATGGTTTGGCTAGTCTTGAATGGGAGGTGCCTGATTCGGCTAGTAATGGGGTTTATAGGTTTAGGCATTTCGGTTCGTCTAAGAAAACAATTGTTTCTACTGTCAAATACTTTACTGGTGCATCGAGTGCATTTACAGTGTCATGAAACCCTACCCTCGGGTACACTCGACGTGACTACGTCTGAACATAATCATTAAACATAAGTGCTTCAAATCATCCTGCTTTTTTATTTTAGTAGCTAAATGTGATTTTTTTGAAGAATAATACAGTGGAAAGAGTGGTGGTTTTTTATTAAATTTATATAACAATTTGAGATGTTAAAATCAGGAACTTAAACACAAGTATCATATTTATTTTACTGCATATGATGCAAAGTTGCAAACAGTGACCAATTCTTGCTTGGTAAACAAAACAATTTATTTTACTGCATATGATGCAAAGTTGCAAACAGTGACCAATTCTTGCTTGGTAAACAAAACAATTTATTGTTGCCACAAAATTTGATCATTTGTTCATCCTAATCACACACCGTATGCTCTTCCCTTCAAGAAGCAAATCAAAAGCCTTGTTGACATCTTCGAAGTTAACCTCATGTGTAATAAATTCATCGAGTTTCAGTTCCTAAAGAGAAAAAAAAAATTAGTAGGTGTGATTTGTTTCATATCATTTTATTTTTAGTCGTGCTCTAATGTGATATTTGCTAATGTGCAAAATATGTTAATTTGGCTAGACACTTTAGAAAAAACCAAACTTTCTGAAAACAAAAGTTTACTGCTAGACTTTGACTTCTGAATCCAAAGAAACTTATATATCCTCTGAATATATGATAATGAAATCTTAAATTTTGTGAAAGACTTCTCAAATACATCTATTTTACGAAAAATATTGACATATACACAGTGCATGTTGAGCTGTTGGCATTAAACATGCCAAAGAGTTCATTTAAATTTTGAGAAATTATAGTTTGACTTGAAAGTCAAAGGCAAATAATGAAAGACAGGTTATGCTTACCTTGTTTATGTAGCGTTGTATGAGGATTGGTATATCCCATTTTGGTTTGAGACCTCCAAAAAGGGAGCCAGTGATAGTTTTGCCACTGTGAAGTACCTCGAACGAACTGAGGTTCAACATAGCCCCTGGCTGCTGATCATAGCCCAGCACAACTGTTTTCCCCCATCCCTGAAGATTATATTCAATGATGAAGAAATCTCAATTAGTTTATAGAAAGTTAGAGACGATAGATGATGGAGTTCAATATCCCATTCGACAGTTTAAGCAACTCACAGAAATGCCTATAAGTTTAAATGATGGATTATCATAATGTTGTCTGTATATATAAATCAGAAAGAGTTGGTGTAACAAGATATGGATATAAGTGTTAGAACTAAAATATGTTGTTGAATTGTATTTTAATTCTACATTTAAAACACTTGTAGAACTTGAGGGGTTAGA
>JAOEHQ010048145.1:0-10380 GCA_025447715.1 Asclepias incarnata | reverse complement strand
CTGGTAGCTGTAGCTTGTAGCTGTAGCTTTTAGTTGGAGCTGTAAGCTGTAGCTTTTAAGCAAAGCTGTTAGATAGAATAATACAAGTATTGAGTAATCATTTATACATTAAAAGTCAAACTCCTACAATTATATACAAGATACATCTTCAAGCATTCAATACCTACAATCAGCTCTAAGACTCCTATTCCTTATGTTTACGAGTGAGATCGGCCCAATAACAACTTTTTGCTAATAGGAGATGCAATGAAACCCGCAAACATACCAGGAGTATTTACTCATTACCACGTTCAGTGATTCACCGAGCGTTTGTTTAGTGACTCAAGTGATAGTATTTAACTTGTTAAAACTCATTTACTTTTTTTTACTTATTCTTCATGTTTTGGTACAAATTGATAATATCATTATCTATATAAACCATTCAAATAGTTTTATGTCGTTTTCTTAATCTCTTCACACATATAAATTTGTGTATATGAACTAATTTATCATTTCTTTTTCCATTGACCAGTTTCCATGAAACATTCAAAAACATTTGTATCATATGTTGTTGTCGGGTCTCAAGACAACCCATAATATCACAACAGTGCCATATCATTTTTTACATTTCATATGGTTACCCTGTCATCATTACATGACAGCCAAAGACACCCCTTACATAAATATATTTCCAATACCAACATTGTGTAATACGATATGGTTGTCAAACGACACCCCTTATGCCACACCATGCAGATACCCTACCTAATGCTCTTACAAGTAACCAAGAGGGGTTTTAGATTGCTTATTTATTAGCACTTATCTATAAGCAGCTTCTAAGACTCCTCCCAATGGTGACGTACGTCATTCATAAGTTTTGCCATATCAGCATCACGTTAGCACTTTCAAAATTGATGAGCAAACCGACACATCCCTGTTAACACTACCTCATCTCTTTCTCACTTTTTTATTTTATTTTTATTATCCTGTCATTTATTAAATTAAAATAAAAAAAACAAAAGAAAAAAATTAGTGGGTGAGAAATAGGGTTGATCTACCAAGCTCGTCGAACGCTCGTCGGTTAAGCGACACTAGAAACCAACAAAGTAAAACGATGAAACGCTTCCTATGGCATCGGTAACCTGACAAGAAGGGACGAGCAAACCGACGAGACCATTAAGAACAATCTAATTCTAATGGACTTTGTTATCCGTCTAAAAGCACAAGCAAGCAAATCCCAATCCCATACCCCTTTTTAACTGAAAAGAGTGGGCCTTTGGCGTGGGCCGGGGCTGTGGGTTTTGTCTAATCCAAAATCCCTTTCAAAGGATTGGATATTTGGATACCTGTATACTGCACTGTGTGTATGTGTGTGTTTTTCGGATTCAGATGATGAAAATGGCTACTCTCACCGGAATAGGAATCGGACTCAACTTCGGAACCGGAACTCGATCACTTATTTCACCATCCAAACATTCAAAATTCATACTCTCACATTCAAATTTCATTCATTTTCATCATTCATTACAAACAACCAAAACCAATTTGATCTCATCTGTTCCCAAACGACGCACATTTTCGATATCTGCATCCGCCGATATCGAAAAACAAGTTCGTGTTCGTTTCGCACCTTCTCCGACCGGTTATCTTCATGTCGGTGGTGCCAGAACTGCTCTTTTTAACTACCTTTACGCTAGGTAGGTGGTATTATTATAATAACTTATATATATTTCAGTTTTTGTTTTATTTGATAGGGTTATTTGCTTAAAATAGTAACGAACTTTGCATGAATTCTCAAACCTAGAAATCGAGTATAAGAATTATCTAAAATAGAAAGTAATTTTCGATTTTTATCAATTACATAAATCAACTTTGGATTGTTCCCAAATCTAGATATCAAGTATAAGAATTATCGAAAATAGAATGCCCACTCAGAAGTTGACACGTGTAAAGAGTTTTTGTAATTGATACATCTATTTTGGATAATTCTTATACTAGATTTCTAGATTTAGGATTTTATGCAAAGTTCGTTACTAGTTTATGCAAATAACCATATTTAATATCATGGAATTAATAATGAAAGAATGGAAAATAGGTCTAAAGGGGGAAAGTTTATACTAAGAATTGAGGACACGGATTTGGAGAGATCAACCAAGGAATCCGAAGAAGCTGTGTTGCGTGACCTTGCTTGGCTTGGCCTTTCCTGGGATGAAGGTCTATTTCCGTTTGGATTTCGTAATCCCTTTTATTATAGACACATGTATCGTTTATTAGCCATAGGCATAAATGTAGGCGTGTGTATTGTTTATTCTTTAGTTATTATTATAGACGTATGTTGATGAATAATAGTTTTGGATGGAAAATGATGTTAGAAATTTTGTTGATCGTCTATCTAGGTCCTGGAGTTGGTGGTGATTATGGTCCGTATCGCCAGTCAGAACGGAATGACATGTACAAACAATATGCTAACAAGCTCTTACAATCCGGTCAAGTTTATCGGTGCTTTTGCTCAAATGAGGTAACCATGTGCTCAACTTGTATTGAGGGATGTGAATGCTGAACATTTTTCATATTTTCTCGTCTGCTGGTTTTTGACAGTAATTAAGATGCATCCCTTTTTTCAAACTACAAGGTTATTTTGTAGTATGGTAGTTAGATGCACTGTATTAGTGTAAAGTGCTTGATAACGGAAAGGAAAGGCCCCAAATAGTATAAGCATCCAAGTTTTCAAAGAGCTTCAGTCTTGCCTGAACTATAAGCTCACCCGTGACATGGCAAATGCCCTAAATGGTTAATATGTGAAGCTCATTTTCATTATTTATCATGCTATCTGATCCCTGCAGGCTAAGTGATGCTCCAGCCTGCAACTTCCAAGTATATTGTTAAATTTTCTCCTAGTTTATTGGACCATACCTTGATCATCCAAAATGGATCTTTGTGTTCATGAATAGTAACAAATCAGTCAAGATATAAATGAACCTGGATTGGACTCTTAACAATACAGCCGATCACTTTGCCCTCGCAACTTGACTAACTTCATTTCCATATCCCCTAAACCAGCAGCCTCTAGCCATGAACTGACAAAAGTTGTTTCCTTCGAGTTGAGAGCATCCAGACCATAACAGCACTCTCAATAATAATCAAAACAGCCTCAATAACAGCAGTAGCTACAGCTAGCAATAAAAAGTTGGTTTGTAACTTAAATTGACCTGACTATGGCTGAGAATAAACAGATTATGCTGGAACTCCTTTTTACTTGTCTGATCAATAATATATAAGCCATGATATTATGCAAACATCATGACCTATCTTTCTAATAGTATCCAAATAATATATAAGCCAAATTTGTTTCCAAGTATGTTTCCTAACTATCTGTTAATAGCATACCAGAAGCCTCTACCGATTTGAGAAATATCAGAGACAAAGCAGTCTACTCCCTGCTTTACCGGATCAGAAACAGTAGCACTGAAAGATTTTGTAAGTAGAGTAGCTCTAGCAGAATGCCAGACCCCCTTCAGCTCCAATGTACTTGTTTTGACAGCACCTATCTAGAAAACAAGTAGCATAAATATGCACTGAGGCACAAAGTTTAATACTTGCATTGTCTTTTTTCATTCCTACAGTTTAACCAGTTGTAAAAGTCCTCCTAGTCCGGGTACCAGCTTCAGACCAGTCATTCGGGGAACCATGAATGCATCAGATTGTACTAGTCATTTGTGAAATCACTCGTGGAATCATGAATGTAATTATTCGCGGCCGGGCCACCTATTTAATCGAGTCACTGAGAAATCAACAATGCATAATGGGGCGATAATCTGTACGGTGGGTATGTAGTATGATAGTTGCACATATATAGGATCAACTGGCCAAGTAGCAAGTGGCACTATTATAGGGTTTTAGTTCCCCCATATTTGCTCTTTTCTTTTTGAGGCTGTGATGGTATGTCATTGATATTCTTACTGCATAGGTCTACCCTTATGTTGCAACAACCTGATGCATTTATGCATCTCACAGCCCTGTTTCTCAAAGTCCATGAGATACACATGTATTGATCATAAACAAATGAGTAGCCTCGAATTATGCTGCACTACGATGTTGTATATTCCGTTTCCATCGCCCCGTAATCTTGTTTACCTCTAGGACAGCCTTATCAAAATTGTGATTATAGCTATTTTAAAATTTCTCGATCACTCTTCGCAACTCAATTAGCGCATAGATTCTACTATTCACATGGCCCTTGGTGTGGTCTATCCTACTGGTATATCATATTCATTTCTAGCTTCAATAGACCTTCATTAACATACCTGTTTGATGAAGCATGGTAGATCTGAGTTTTGTATTGCTCTTCATGTCTTCCAACTTTAGCTATACGAGGATGAAATATAATTATTCTCTTCATCTGTGCGGCTTTGTCTAACAGTATGCTAGTTTTTCCAAGTTGCACTGCATACATTGTTCAGGGAATCTCAAATCTAGGTTGTAGCTGGATTAAGTGATCATATTTGTACGCCTATCATATTTACTATTTTCTTTTATCTAAACTTGTTAGTCTGCGTGGCACTCAGACTTAGCTTTATACTTTCTATTTGTTAAACGATTTATCCTCCTCTATCTATCATTTGGTTGATATGTTATGTGCTATGAAATCTGTTAGGAACTTGAGCAAATGAAAGAGATAGCAAAGGAAAAGCAGCTACCTCCTGTATATACAGGAAAGTGGGCCACCGCTACAGACGAGGAAGTTCAAGAAGAGTTAGCAAAGGGAACACCATATACTTACAGATTCCGGGTGCCGAAGGAAGGGAGTTTAAAAATCAATGATTTAATCAGAGGAGAGGTAATTTATATATGTACGAAAGCTAATTGATCAGCTATCGGATGTTGAAATTTAGACGCGTTACATTCATATTTCAAAGTTATCTTCTATTTTTATAGCGGTTTGTTTAATGTCTATTAAATTTGGTACTTCCAGAAATGATACCAATCACTAGATTGTTATTTTCTGTGATTCTGTATATGATATTCATGCCTTGTTATATGGCAAAATATGGTTAATGACTGATGTGCCCACTTTAAAATAAATTAAAAGCAATTAGTCTGCTTAGTTATATTGGATCCCATTTATACATATCACATAAATAATCAACTTAGCTCCTAGACTGCAACTGTACTTGTTCACGCTGTCCTCTTTGCCGCACGAAACCAGTTGTCTGAGTGTATTTATAGTGTTGCTTTTACTTGTTAAAACTGTTAATCAGTTATTCAATATCACATAATCATTTTCAAAGCACACAAATTGTGCCATGCTACATATGGTTATCATTCCTGTGGTTAGGCTGTTAATATGTTTGATAATGTTGTATAGGTTAGCTGGAATCTAGACACACTTGGGGATTTTGTAGTTATGAGGAGTAATGGACAACCAGTATATAATTTTTGCGTCACCGTTGATGATGCTACCATGGCTATTACACATGTAATAAGGTAATCTGATGACTATGTAGTACAACACCACTGTTTCATTTTAGTTGACTGTTGTAGGCTTCATTGTGTCATAATCATGAATATTTATGACATCTGTTAAACACTTGGGCTTCAGGGCAGAAGAGCATTTACCTAATACCCTAAGACAGGCGTTGATCTATAAGGTAGTTTTCTACGTTGCTATTTTTTGGAGGGGGGAAAATAGACGGGTGGGGTACTGGGTCAAAACAGGCCTGGTTGGGTTGACCTAAAACATATTTATCCACATTTTTTGCTCTCTTTTCTTATATAAATAATGTGTGTTTAAATGATTTCAAAAAATACATTATTTCATAATAGTGAAAAAAATGTAAATGGGATACTTTATGGGGTTTTATGCATTAAAAGTACACTTTGGAGTTTGGACGACTTTCAATCCATTTGACGTGTTTCCTTATTGCTAACCTTTTTAATAATACCCATTTCACCTGTTACTTCGTTAGAGATTAAACATAACCCGAATTGACCCATAAGTAAATGGGTAGTAATTGCCACTTCTAAATTTCTTTTTGTCTGTAAATTTATTCTTGGCAGTACTACCATTCTTTACATTATATTCTTTTTTTTTCATAGGCCCTGGGGTTCCCAATGCCTTCTTTTGCACACGTTTCATTGATTCTTGCCCCTGATCGAAGCAAACTGTCCAAACGACATGGTGCAACTTCAGTAGGGCAGGTAGTTGCCAATCTACATTTCAATTCTTTTATGTCAGTGAAACCGGGGCTCTTTGGAATATGTGAGCCCAAGTGCCATTTTCTCATGTGTGTTAATAGATATTAGACGTGTTTATTAGTCTTACACTCTTACCAAGGGTATAAAGCCAAAAAAATTGGTTATTGGGATGTCCAGTGGACCACCATCTTTGTGATACATATATTTATTGCTTTTCATTCTTATTAACTTTTGACCTTCACAGTTTAGGGAAATGGGATATTTGCCTCAAGCAATCGTGAATTACCTGGCGTTGTTGGGTTGGAGTGATGGGACTAATGCTGAATTTTTTACACTAGAGCAACTGGGTTAGTGTCTCTAATCTGGTGTTATGCACATTATATGTACCTTATGATATTACTTTATTAGAGTCACCTGTTTTGGTTTTTATCTTATTTTCTTGTGTTTCAGTTGAAAAATTCTCGATCGACCGTGTTAACAAAAGTGGTGCCATATTTGATTCAACGAAATTGAGGTAACCAATGTCTATTATCACTATTGCAATAATTTTTTATTTTTGAAATTGACCCTTTTAGATAATCTTGGAATAGTCCAGAATTGTTGCTATAGCTGAGATTTTTCCCATCATATGTCCTCTAACACAAATGGTTTACTTGTTGATATGTCTGGGTGATTTCCATTTTTTTTCTCCCTAAAGGTGTCTGCTTTCAAATATTTGAAGCTATTGCATGTTTCTAAAAAACTAGGTGGATGAATGGGCAGCACTTGAAAGCTCTTCCCACGGAAGAGTTGATAAAAACTGTCGGTAAGCAATGGAGGAGTGCGGGCATCCTCAATGAATCAGAAGGGCTCTTTATAGAAGTAAGACCTCTGTTATTCTCATTCAATGAGAACGTCAATTGCCATTTTCATTAACGGTTCTAACTATGAAAAGTGTCATGCTTATGCATCTGAATACGTATTTGTGGCTGACAAAAGCAACTAGGGTGCTTGTCTTTTTTCTCAACCAAAGTTCTCTGATGATGCATAAGCTACAAGATATACCATTAAGTGATCACATATCTAATATTATTGAGATGAACATATATAATAATAACCGGAGGTCCCAAGTTCTAATCATAGGAGCAAAAGATATACCCGCCTTTTGGCCACGGAGGTTCACCCGCGATGACTCCGGGTTACCCGCAATGCCGGTGGTTGCCCTGGGATTAGTTGGCTCACAAAGCGGGTCGGATAACTAGGTTAACAAAAAAAATGTATATATTAATAGAAATGAGAAGGTTTTGGAATGTCACTTTAATCTTGAGAGATCCCGCTCAAGATTAGCAGCACCTATTGCAGTTGACACAAACTAATGGTAGCTATATTGACCCATGTGCTAAGAATGTGTCGATTTGAGTTTTTCATTTTATTTAATCTCAAACGGCTCGAATGGATTGAATATGGTGAAAGATGCTCAAAAGTATACTCCCTTATGTAGCCTTTACGCAAAATAAGAACAGTGATGCTCGATACTTCACGACACTCTTTGCAGAGTATGACCTGTATCTATCTGTGTTTTTTTTTTGGAAAGGCTGTATTGACTGATACTACAGATTAGAAACTACTTGTAAGAAGAAAATTTCCACATATTGAGCCCTATATTTTTCTAGCAAACACATTTGTAATAAGCGTGGGTCTAGTAGATGAGTTGGTTTCAAGTATAACTGCAAATTGACAAATCTTGGCTCAAAGGTCCTTTACCAAATAGTTTACGAAAGGCCATTGATAGTTTTGTGATTGTTTCTTGTATACAGGATGCTTTTAAGCTCCTGGAAGGTGGTATTGACGTGATAACAGATGCAGAAAAGTTACTTTCAGACTTGCTATCTTATCCATTCCATGCTACTCTATCAAGGTACTTGCCGAACTTTGTTACTGTGCTCAAGATTTGGAAGGGAAGGGGATAAGCCAAAAAAATGTGTTCTCTAGCCTTTTAGATAAAATAAAGGAACCGGAGGAAATAGTAGGGGTGATTTTCTCGAGTTCTAATTTCTGCTTCTCTTAAACTCAAGTAGACAAATAAAAACATTATAATTTTCTTTTTCCTTCTCTCTTCTACTCAACTTTTCATTTCTCTCTAATATTGAGAACACAACATATGTGCATCTGATTTCTAAGTCTGATTTACCTGTGTCTTGAAGGTGAAAAGTGTTGGATATAACCAATAATTTGAGTCCTTGCTAGACCATACCATTCAAGTTACCATTAGGATAGTTCTGCAATCTATAAGTGGGATTTTCAGTCATCTATCCTTTGGGTTTACCATTAGGATAGTTCTGCATTCCTTGATGGTAATTAGGTTCAAGAAAAATGGATAAAATGAAGCAGAAGGTTGTTCTTATAGCATAATAAGAAAATATCATTTTTTGAGCTTTATAACGTGCAACTGTATCTGGAATTTTCCACCAAACTATGCTGTTACTGCCACCGTCACTATCACTATTTGTAACAAACTCAAAATAATGATAACAATCATAATTACTTGGAAGCTATTCATGCAACCTTTATTCTGTATAAAGAATTGGATACTGACATGGAACATTATTTGGAACTAACAATCTCATTATCAGAAAACCAGTATCATTTTACTGGGAATCATATTACTATGCTGTCTATATTTGATATGATATTCCGGCCTTCTATTTCTCCACGTGCAAATTGTACAATGTAATCCTAGTTTTCACTATTTTGTCACCACAACTATCATATGTGACAAATATGTGCTTTACTAAATAGTTTTTTCATGTTACCAATATTCAATATTTAGAAAAAGTCTTGAAGTAGGACCAGAGCTAGATTATCGTGTGACATATTTTTAACTAAAATTGTATGGCATTGGTAGTTCTGAAGGTAGAGAAATCTTAGAAGACGGTCTTCCTGCGGTTGCAGAAAGCCTGTTAGCTGCATATGATAGTGGTGAGCTTTTAGGTGCACTTGAAGAAGGAAAATCTGGGTGGCAGAAGTGGGTGAAAGCCTTTGGGAAATCATTAAAACGCAAGGTTAGATTATAGATTATAGATTATAGATCATAGCAGCAATTGATCGTATGGCGTTTTATTTTAATCGTAAATGTGATGTGAATGGCAGGGAAAAGGTCTGTTCATGCCCCTGCGAGTTTTGTTGACAGGAAAACTTCATGGGCCTGACATGGGGGAAAGCATAGTTCTGCTCCACAGAGCTGGGACAAGTGGCATTGTGACCCCTGAAGTTGGGTTCGTGACATTAGAAGAACGACTTAAATCATTAAAAGAAGTCAACTGGGAAGCCTTTAGCAAGGCGGAGCCTGCTACCGTAGCTTCTCACTGAAGTATGGCGGTTACGCATGATTTTGCTGGAGATGACTTTTTTAGGCATGCAACCAAGTAATTCAGTTTTTATAGAATATAGTCATCATTTCATCTGTTTGTTAGTATATAGTATATCAAACACATTGGTTATATAAAGGCATTGTTTTATATTCTCAGTCGGCTTTAAGGCTAAAGAGTGATCAATTGCTCACTCTTCCGTAAAAATTCTTGCGTTCATCAATTTCTTACAGTCAACATGTAACACAGGGGCTTGGATTTTATTTGATGTTTTCAGTTACACACGTACTATAATTCATATTCCTATCCCTTCATTCCCTCTTTTTAGTCTATATTACTTGATTATATGTCCATATATGCTTGAATGATTTTATGCTTAAATGTTTATATACTTATATGCTTATGTAGTTATGTATGTGTTGTTTTTCTTTCTTGACATGTACTCTATATTTGCACACATTCACTCTTTTACCCACACACACACCCACATATACATGTTCATGCCGTCATCAAATGTAACTAGGATTACAACAGTACGGGATCATGTACAGGATCACTGTTCGCTATGTAACTAAAATTCGGTACTATGGGGGTAACTGGTAAGCTTGTTCCAGATTGCTTTGGTACAATCATACCTCTTCACTTCAGTCCCAATGAAAGACAGGTATGAAATTATTAGGACACCAATGTTAACACCTCAAAAACAGACTTATAAATAAAGCATATAACATAACAGGGCAAGGTTCTTGTGAGAACCTTTTTATTTACGAGAACTGTGAGACCTTTAAAATTATGTATTAGATCACATGTGAATGACTTCATTCACGTGTGAAAACATAATAAAGGTTCATATGAGAAC
>JAOEHQ010048144.1:0-10380 GCA_025447715.1 Asclepias incarnata | reverse complement strand
TTAGTTAACATAAATAATACTAATAATAAATTTATATAAGTACATTACAATTTTTTTCATGGGGCGATGATTGTTTGCGTATGTGAGTATATGAAATATACGATGATTGTTTGCTTATGGGAGTATATGAAATATATGATGATTGTTGTTTTTCCTGGCAATGTAACCTTTTAATTTCATGAATTAATAAAATACCCCCACGTGTATCTCACGTGGGGAGGTTAACGGCGGATTACCTAACAGACTTAGGGCGTGGACTGCAATTGAAAAAAAAAGCAAACTTTAGGACTAAAATTGTAATTTTTTGAGTTTAGGTCCTGAAAGTGCAAAATGGGCCAAGTTCAGGGACGAAAAACGTAATTTACCCTATATTTTAACTTATTTTATATTTATATCATTTTATATTTATATCTATATCTATTACTTATGGTTTATAAATATGTTAATATATTTAAACTGTTTGTTTTTTTGGTGTGCAAATCAAAATCATTTGTATGTTTTAGATGAAAATATACAACAAAATCAATTCGGTTTACAAAAAATCATACCACTTTTAATGACTAAAAATATAATTAGTTAATAAAAAGGTTCTTTATCATATTTTTTTCATTAACAATTGAATGTTAAATTTATAACTTAATAAGTTAAAAGCGTATTAAAAAAAAAAAAAAAAACGAAACCAAAACTGAAACCGAACCGAATCCAACGGCTTTGGTTTTCTAAAAACCGAATGGATCGGTTCGGGTTTCGGTTTTGGGCCAAAACTGACCCATGCTCACCCCTAGATATAGATATAGATAAGGAAGCAAACTTGGGCACCAAATAAACACAAGGAAACCTTAATCTAGCAGGCTGCGGGCTTAATGCACATCGAGCCCATCTGCCCGTCCTTAGTTTATCGGTTTGACACCCAACGGCCAACACTCCAACAGCAGTTGCTCTTTTGGATTATATCATGTATTGTTTTCTTGTAAAGTAACAAAATTTTCATATTCTATATGTGAGAATTGAGATCATTTTAGGCTTGTCCGCTTTGAAATTTATCGTGACTCCGTTCTAAATTCAAATCTATGTGGCCATAGGCCCAAGCCCGGTTTGCTTGGGTTCACCATGCTTTTCTAGAAATCAACTCATCTTATTTGTATCCTTGCCTAACATTGAAAGCTTTATTCGATATGCAAATTTTGCTTTTGTAGATATTCGTTCGCATCATAAATGGTCCACAATATATTAAGTTTTTCCTGTTTTTCGGGCTTCAAGTTGCCCAACTCACTCTTCAAATAGTTGATATTTTACGCTTTTATTGATGATTTACTTGTATTTAATGAGTTTAAGTATGATCATTATTATCACCACAAAGCACGAGGTCTTATAAAAATGTTTTGCTACTTTTGTTGGTTACTTCCGCTTCATGCATCACATGTTGTACCTAAGCCATGAACATCAATAATTTTCACAACATACTACATTGTCGAATGTTAATGTACATGGCAGTGAAAAAGGACCACTTTCTTGAAATAGACCTTTTGGGAACAAGGTTTAGGTACATGCATGTTGTGAATAAATGACTTGTTCCACATGCTTGTATAACTTGTGCTACTTTGAGCATAAATAAATTAAAAGTAATAACACAAAGGTTTCTTCATAGATTGTTTTCTATACCAAATTATAATAAGTAGAATTTAGGAAATCCTAAATTTCTATTCTCGATCGATAACTCGCTATGTACGTATTGGAAATCTTTACATTACATATACACTCATATATATATGTATATAAAAAGATATAGAAATATAATATAATGAACACAAAGTGGGAGTTAGTAGGTTGTTATGTTATACAATTGTAGATCAAGATAGGATAACAAGTGTGAGCTCCAAAAAGCTTTACTTCCATAGTTGTCTTTGACGTGCGGATGTCAATTTTGGTTGCTTGTGGTTGACAATGGAAGGGACAAAAAGATATCTTATAACTACTTGGTAAACATAAGAATCATATATGGAAGTTTAACACGAGTAATGGAGAATTATTAAATTTGTATTATAACATATTTCTAGAAAGGTTCAACTGATTAATCTTTAAAAAGGTTCAAAAGGTAACTTCACTCCTTCGAATGAAATTTGTGATCATATGTACGTAACAGATGGTTGTCATTTTATATATAGCATGGAGTTTATATTAGTTTATTGAAGCATGAGTTTATAATTTATATAAGTTTAACCTCTAACCTATGTTTGGCACACGAAATGTTATACTGTTATAGAGCTTATGCATAAAAATAAAGGTAATGATTCGTACACTATTTTTTTTTTTAAATGTACACCACTAAATGTGCTATAGGGTATTATATTGTACAATACTATGAAACATGTTTGATGTGTATGTATAAAGAAATAAGGTGTGTGAATCATCTCCAATTAAAAAAAAAACCTTTATATGAAAAACAATCTGAATTCGATGAAAAAAAATACAAGTAGATAAGTAGATTATATAAATACCATATATTTTACATTTTATTTTTGTCCTTTTTATGTGAATTTATAATTATGAGCATCATATCCAACAAACTTCTCAAACGTATTTATGCAAAACATCACAAGTCTCAACTAGTAGTAACAACTTATCAACAATGTTTTAAACTCAGGTCAACCCGGCCGGCTGAACAAAGTTAACCCGGAACCGGTCGGGTGACCGGTTCAATGACACCTGATTTTTTGGATTTGGCCCGTTTTCAAAGACTTGTCATGATTCCAGTTGCACCGGGTTGACTTGGTGACCTGGACCCGGTTCAAACTAGTTTTTTTTCCCAAAGAAAATAAAGAAATATTTATAATTTTATAGCAATTTTTATTGTAGTTAATTATTTACTTATATTATATAATATATATATATATGATATTTGAATTTGATTATATAGTTTGTGTAATATTTTAAAATGTCGTTTTGAAGGTTAAAATTTATATTCTTGTTGTATTATTAGTATTTGTTATTGTAGTTTAGTAGATTGTAATTGTTTGATAGTTAAATTTGTTTTTTAAAAATATTTATAGCCTTGCTTTTTAGTTACATTCCATTTTATTTCAGGTCTCCAACCACTCTTAAAAGTTTATTTAAAATTTAAAAATGAACCAGTTAAACCGGTCAGGTCAATTGGTTGAACCGGAACCGATGACCTGTTGGGTCAACCACAAACCCGGGTTTTAAAATATTGTTTTATCAATTACAAAACTATTTATCAAACATCTACATGTAAGCTTAAGAAAAGATAATAAGGTTTTCACTGATAGACCAAATTCGACCTATGATTTTTCTCACAGCTTAGATAGCTTAAACCAAGATACATATAAATCAAGAAAGATTCCAAAATATATTAGAGAGGACCCACACATTGGTTGGATTCTGTTTCATATTGAGGAATTTGTGGTTGGTGGTCATTGGAGAGGATGAGCCAAGCTCATGTCCTAACCAATGAATCATTACCAATGGAATTGAGTTAAACATAATTCAAAAATTATAGGTCGAAACTGGAAATTTTTATGGGTGCAATGTTTGTAGTTATGATGATATAAGTATAATTATTAGAGGTAATTGATCATTGTATTAAGGAAAATGATATATTTTTTTAAAAAATCAATCTAATAATCTTCCTAACAAATCGATTATATGACAGGTGTAATTCATTAATTCTCTCTCATAATTTAATCATTTGATTTTATCAAATGTTATGGTCAAGTTGTTGAAAAGATTATTAGGCTGATTTTTTAAGAAGATACGGAGTATATATCAATTTTCTTGAATTAAAGGATAGACCTACATATTTAACACAAAGTGTAAAAAGTTTTAAAAATGGTTACTCTTTGTTGGTACTACGGAAGTACGACGGGTCCTAAAAATTTTAGGATACCGGTTAATAAAACTAAGTTCAATCTCTTAAAATTAATAAAGTGGAGTAATAAAGCTTATGAAATCGAGTTTGTGCAACCAAGTAATACATATCTTTCAAATGATTTATATTTGAAGAATTTGAATATGGAGTTTTTTTTTATATAAACCTAAAAGCTTGAAGATCTTTTAACCAAACAAAGTTTATTATTAGATAGGAGTTTCTTCTTAAAAGATTGAAGCTTAAGTTCTTAAAAACGGCTAAAAGCTCCTTATAGATTGACTTTATAAACGAACTCATTAGATTTTAGTGGATGGATACGCTAAAAATATACAAGCTCCGATGACTTTTAGATAACCTGCATGTTTGGCAAGGGGCTTTTAGGAGCTTAAAGCACTGAACTTTTAAAAACAAGCCCCTTTAAAAAAAAAAAAAACTCTGTTTGGATGTTGGACTGTGAAAAGAATCCCCAGCTCCAAAAAGCCCCAAAAAGTCTTTAAAATAAAAGCTTCGGTGAGGAGAGTTGAAAAAAAAGCCCCAGCCTCTAGCCCTAACACCAAGCTCCAGCTCCAACCCCTAACCACAACCCCAGCTCCAAGCTTTTTTGCCAAACATACTATCTACCAATATATTGTGTTATCCTTTGATCACATGTGGCGTTTTATTTAAGCGATATATATCTTTTTAAATTTATGTAAATAATAATTCTATAAATAATTTAAACTATTAATTAGTTAATATATAGACATAGATACCTAGTATAATTAGAATTCTTGTATCTTAAATAATAATTGTTACCATAATTTTCTATTTCAATTGTCATTCCAATTACTAATTTATAATTACAACATACGTCCATTTATAATATGTAAAACTTATTTATTTCAATCCAATAAAACATGTTAAATTAATACATAATAACAATATATTTATATTTTAACTTATAATTTAATATTACTTATTATTTAACTGTTTATCCATCTATTAACTTAACTAAACGTAGTTGAAAATTTTAAAACCTATCATGACTTTACATTAGATGACACCATTACCAATACTAAAAAAATATCATATCTTAACCAATACTTTTATGATTTATGTCTCTCGCTACATGGCTACCATTGGAAAGACCAAATGCATGTGATATAACATGTTCAAATATTATTTTCTTTATAAAAAAATTAATAGTACGATATATATATATAATCAATTTGTATATCGTACATGTATCAAGACTAGTATAACTCTATAAGCTATAAATCTTATGCTTATAAAAGCACTAAAATGTAGATGCAGAGTTAGCCCAATTGGTAGATACTCTGCCTTTTGTGTGAAATTCTAAGGTTCAATATGTGACATGAGTGATGTTAGGATTATTTAAAATATTTTAGAATTAAAATAAATTTGACATTTAAAAAAATAAAATAAAAGCACTAAAATAAATAACCCCAATCAAATAATCTCGGGTTGATGATAGAACTTAGAAACTTAGAATTATTGCTTTGTATACTTAATTATTTAAATGAGTCTACTTTGAACAATTAAAATTTGCAACGTGTAGGGTTTAATTTAATATTGTTTAGTAAGATTAGTTGACTAACAAATTATAATCTATCATTTCTTATAAAAGTTATCCAGAATTACTTAGATTTTAGATATATGAAATAACTAATATACTTTTTTTTTTTTTTCTTTTTATGATTTTAGCTGTTGGCTTTTTGTTGTTTTTTATTTTAGCAATTTATTCTTCTTCTCGCTTTGTTTATAACGACAATTTTGTTTTTAAATAGAATGAAATTTCAATTGTATTTTTTTTTAATGTTTTATGATTTACGATGGTTTTATTATTGCTTGCTTCCTACAATTAATTGTAGAGGTTGTTAAAAAAATGTATTCCATATTTCTTTCCTATTTTCATATATTTGTACTTTGTTATTATCATTATTGTTTTACAATTAGTTGTTTTATGGTTTACCGTTTATTTATTTGTACTTTGTTATTATTGTTATATATTATGTTTGTATATGAATTATAGTAACACAATGTATAGAGAGTCAATATCGGGGTCAAGAATATACACATTCGCATGCTAATTAACTTTTTTATTTAAATATCTTCGACTAACATACAAACTAAAAAAAGAATATATTACGATGAGTTATTTTTTTAGATTGCTAAAACATGATTTTACTATCTCATGTATTTAATTATCTAAAAAAATTTATATTTTAGTCTTCTTCATTATTAACGTGCTAAATATACCATTGTTATCAAGGTATCATTATTTTTATCTTTCAATCAACTTCTTTTTAAACTTGAAATAAAGGTTTTCATAGAATGGTCAAGCATATATATTTATGTGCTATTTAACTTATTTGTTTGAATATTTTCAACCAACATTAAAATCAAAGTTTTTTTTTTATTTTTGGTTTATCAGAACGGTGAAAGTACTCTTCAAAATGGGAAATATTTTCTAGGATCAAATACACCAATACACCATATTATCGTATACTCTCTTTTATCTAAAACTTTAGTTTCGTCCTCTCAAAATTAATTTTTTTTTTTAGCCCCCTAACTTTATTTAGGTATCTTTTTTTTTACAGTTCATAGCGGTAGGTTGTACCGCATTTCTTATATCTACTTTTAACAAAGACTTTTGTTTTGCTTCCACAGATATTAAATGTTTTTTATGTTTTTGCCCCCAACTTATTTAGGTGCAACATATTATCCTTTTAAAAATTTCTTTTCATCTTCTTTTTAAGTACAGTAAAAATTTCTTTTCATCCTTTTAAACTTTAAATTTATTTTGTTTTTTCCTCCTAACTTTAATTAGTTACATTTTATTATCATTTATTTCGCATGTCTTGTAAGATGTACACTAATTAAACTTGAAGCAACGTGCATGTATAATTAGAGGGTTGGCAACCCTTAATGCATAATTTTTCCACTACTCATTCCCAATCAATCCATTTATGCTACCTCAGCTACTCCACTCACCCACCACTCACTACAATTTTCATTTTATTTAAAAACTTAAAATTATATTAAAACTAAAACATTACACAATAATAATAAAAACATAAAAACTACAAATCCTAAAAATAAATAAAACTACAAATCCTAAAAATAAAAAAAAACTACAGATCCTAAAAATAAATAAAAACTACAAATCCTAAAAATAAATAAAACTACAAACAGATCCTAAAAATTATTTTGAGTGTTTGATTTTCGTTGGTGGACACTTCACACTTCACACTGTCCACCGTCGCGTCTTCATCGATATTTTGTTACCACATTTCGGCATAAGCGTCTCTCCCAACGCAAAATGGACATCATAAATCATTCCAATTGCTTTATCAACCATGTCGATCTTCTCTTGCACGTACGTAACATAAAGTTGTTGAAGATTGGTATTCTTCCTTCCCGGCGCTCATATTTCTTGTATTTTCGCCTTACATCCATCCTTCTTCGCCTGTAATTTCTTTATCATTTCCCATAGGTCGTTTTGGCAACGACTGTCGTCTAACATATCCAACTGCATTGAGTTCTTGACGTCGAAAACTGTCATTTGTGCTATTTTTCGAAGACGAGGAAGCCATTGTAGTTGTGGAAATGTTTTTTTTATGTTTAAAGTTGTTTGATGTTTTATATTTTAGATGTAAAAGATTGTTTAGTTTTTTTTTTAGATGTAAAAATGAGAACTGAAGCTTTCAAACATAAAAATGAATATATATATATATATACACACAAAAGAAAAGAAATAGCCGTTGCAAACATGAAAACGGTCAAAAATTTGAGCAATCACGCGTGAAGGAATCGTGGCAAAGTTTACCGCAAACTCACCCCACCATGCGTGGTGAAGTGATGGCGACGGTGTTGTTTAACTTCCCCGCGTGAATAATCCATGTTTTGCCGCAACAATGCCAACGGCCTTAGAAATCTTTGACTGAATGAATGTATAGGCTTTTAAAAGATTTATTATTAACTTAACCATATGAAAGCTAAACAACACGCAAGTAAGTAAACATATTCGAACCAAAGGTGTTCAATCTCGTCAAAGGTAAATAAAATACAAATGTTATAGGAATTTTAAGCCCATATCCACCTATCTCTTGGCCCATTATTTAGACAACATATATTGGCCCATTACTTTTTACGACTGATCTGTATTAAAACCGAATTTTAAGCCCATATCCACCTATCTCTTGGACAAGAAGAAACAATAAAAGAAACACCTTAAAAACACCCATTGACCCATTGTCATTACCAATAATCTATCTTTTTCCTCGAGCTAAAATGGCTCGAAATCTAGCTCGCGCTGTCTTTGGCACTGTTGCCGCTGCAGTCCTCGCGAACTCCTCCCTCTACACCGTAGACGGAGTCCAACGCGCTGTGTTTTCGTGGTGTCATTGACGATACCGTAGGTACGTGAAGCCACACACTTTTTAATCCTAGTCATTCAAAAACCATACATCTTTGATATCCGTACAAAACCCCACAGCTTCAAATCAGACTCTGGTACAAAAGATCTACAAATGGTTAACCTTACTTTAACTGTCCTATACCGGCCCGAAGTTAACAAACTTCCTAGAATTTTTAAAAGATTAGGGACTCACTACGAAGCCAAGGTTCTTCCTTCAATAGGTAACGAGGTTTCGAAAGCTGTCGTGGCTCAGTTTAACGCGGATCAGTTGTTAACTGAACGTCCGCGTGTTTCTGAGCTAATAAGGGAGAGTTTGGTACGTAGAGCTAAAGATTTTAATATTGTGCTTGATGATGTGGCCATCACACATTTATCGTATGGACCTGAGTTTTCTAGAGCTGTTGAGAAGAAACAGGCGGTGGCCCATCAAGAGGCGGAGAGATCTAAGTTTGTTGTTGCGAACGCTGATCGAGCAAGAAAGGAGATCCGCGATTATTAGGGCTGAAGGTGAGAGTGAATATGCTAAGTTGATTTCTGATGCAACTGCCAATTCTGGTATGGGGTTGATTGAGCTGCGAAAGATTGAAGCGTATAGGGAGATAAGTTCTACATTGGCTAAGAGCCGGAATGTGACTTATCTTCCGGGCAGTGTGACCCAGATGCTAATCGGGGTTAATTGATCAGTAAGCTAGGTACGTATTTACTAAATTACTCTTTACTAATTACTACGTACTATTACACGTTCTTATTTAATTTGTTTCGTAATGACGTTATATACTATCATATGGTTTGTTTGTATACGTGTTGTAATTACTTGTTTCTTGTGGTCACAGGATTCATTTGGCAGCAATGCTAACTTAACTAGGGGGAGTTTTTGCATACTTTAATTTTAATTTGAAACATATGGCAGGTCTTTTAGCTAATGAAATAATGATGCCTTTTGGTTTATACTATTAGATGGATTTTATCATATTTTTTTTGCCATATTGTGTTTCTGTTGTCTGCTTTGTAACCTCTTGTATCGTTTGTACTTCAATACATTATGATTTATGAGAGGATTGGTTCGGCGGTATTAGGCCAAAATCAAACTTGTTTCACTTTTTCTTAATGCAAGGTTGATCTTGGTTGAAAGCTTAAATAGCTCAACAATTATCCTGAATTATAATTGACTAGCATTCAATCCGCGCTATATAGCGGAATCAAAATTTTTACTTTAACCGGAGTATATGTATTATAATAGGTTTAATTTTTTTTATTTTTTATGTTAATTAGTTATGATGATAAGTAAATATGATATGATGATAATATGATTGATAAAGATGGCATTGAATGATAAAAGAGTATAAACATAAATATAGATATAGCCATGCTTTATCTAAGTTAATAAAATAGTGTAACTTTAAAATCTTCCCATATATTTAAAATTAGGTTTTTGCCCCGTGCGTTACACAAGCTAACATAAATTTCTAACAAATAACTCAATAAAAGCTCAATATAAAAAAACTTTCAATGAAGAACGAACGGACATAATTTTTAGTAGAATTTTTGTAACCTTAAACATATAAGTCGTGACGATTCTGAGGCAAGGTTGTTACATCCATTAATGAAAGCAAAGAGACAATTACACGTACATACCATATGGTTACAACAATATTCACATTCGCAACTAAGAAATACTTTATCATGCGTATATAAGAAGATGTATCATGTATTTATGAATCATTAATGTTAATGGAGTAGGGATTATAGGTAGAATGAAAAATAAAAAACAGTTAAAAAGAAAAGAAGAAAAGAAATATATTTAGAATAGAATTTCAACAAAAAGTAATCTTATCTTAATCTTAATTCTTAATATATATTAAAAGACAACTGACCTAACCTCAATTGACCAATCACAACTCGTAATTTCTCTAAATTAAGTTATTAAACATGTAACTAAACTGTCATAACTAAAATTATAAATTAAAAAATATATAAATTAAAAAATATTGGCCCACAAAAAAAACTTTAATTATTAATTATATTAATAATTATAGAAAAAATCTCATTAATTTACACTTTTTTGTTTTCCATC
>JAOEHQ010048143.1:0-10380 GCA_025447715.1 Asclepias incarnata | reverse complement strand
AAAAGAAGATGCACAGTTTTCTGTAAAAACTAAGAACAAATACAGGTTCATCGATCAGGTAATTTCTTTTCAAAAAATAAAAAATAAAAAATCCCACGCTTTTTAGCGCCTGGGATTAATAAAAAAGCGCTAAAAATCGCAAAAATCCCACGCTTTCTGTACACCCTGCGCCTAATGTGCTATAAAGCGTTTTGTATTGCGCCTGCGTGCGCCTAGCGCTTAAGCGCGCCTAAGGCGCGCCTTTTAAAACCAAGTCATCAAAGCTACATTTAAAACGAAATGTTCAACACAAAGAAACATATGTGTCGCACAACAAAAACAGCACAAGAGGAACACCACAATGCATCTAAAGAAGAACAACACAATGCATTTAGAGAACGTTTACAATAGGTTCAAAAATAACCAACAGTGAACAAGTCTAGCAAAAGCTGTATGAGAAGTCCACAGGTACAAAATTCTACTAATATGAAAGCAAGAAAGGAACTTCCCATCAACATGTAAGAAAGAACAAGACACAACTGAACTAAGCAAGGGCTTCCTGGGCTAGCCGCCTTTTCCTAGCTTCTTCAATGATCGTTAGCTTGATACCCTTGCCCTTAGGAAGGGACACCCAGGGCTTTGAACCCTTTCCAAGTGTAAAAACATTGCCCAAACGGGTAGCAAACTCATGGCCGGTAGCATCTTGAATGTGAACTGTCTCAAAGCTGCCCTTATGTTTTTCCCTGTTCTTCAGGATACCGACACGGCCTGTGTTTCTTCCACCAGTCACCATAACAACATTTCCAACATCAAACTTAATGAAATCAACAATCTTGTTTGAGTCTAGATCAAGCTTGATGGTGTCATTGGCCTTGATGAGAGGGTCGGGATAGCGGATAGTCCGACCATCATAGGTGTTAATGTAGGGAATGCCCTTTGAGCCAAACTGGACTGACCGAACCTTGCATAGCTTGAACTGCAAAACAAAGTTTCTTTAATTAGCTTAAATACATAAGAAAAACTGAAAAATCATTCCAAAAAACTATACATGTATATGTTGCAATTCAGACCCCAAGCCTATGAATGTGTCACTTTAAGTTATACTACTTGCTCCAATGGGGAAACAGGTCAACTCAACAAGTTAAGATGAATGATCAATGAAAATAAAGTTACCCATATTGTGTTTCTAAGCAACAAAAACTGTTACATCATTATCCGACCCAAAATACCAGTTTTGACAAGTTATCCACCACCTTATCCGACCAGCCAATTTTGCCACAACATATTAGAAGCAGCTAAATTAAAGTAATGGCATCCCAAATAGAATAAGCTACATATCAACATACAAATTAAAATCAGAGTAACAAAATGCTTATGTAAAGTCAACCAACCTCAGTAAAGACAATTTGACATAACACATACAGGATGCAAAAATTATTAAAAGCACGTTTACAAACCTTTGACTCCTCGTCCCTGATTGAGTGAAGTCTGAATCTTCCTTTAGTATCATAAAGAAGACGGAAGCTTTCATTGGTCTTGGGAATAGATACAACATCTGTATCAAACAGACACCAACTACGTAAAGCCATAAACTCGCAAAACACACAAACTCAAACTGCAAACTATAATGTCATTAAATATTTTATTCCTAAAACAAAACATGTATGGCAATTAAGCAAACTCCCAGAAACATCACATTACAGGACACGTAACAAGCAAACGAAACAATATCAGTAACATAAAGATGTCAAGTATACTAACCCATGAAACCAGCAGGGTAAGTCTTGTCAGTCCTGACTTTGTTGTCAACAAGAACATGACGTTGCATCAAAATAGATTGAACCTCACGGTATGTCAAGGCATACTTCAACCTATTCCTCAAAATGAGAATCAAAGGCAAACATTCACGAGATTTGTGAGGTCCAGATGATGGCTTAGGAGCCTGTTAAACAGATACTAACAGTTAGTGAACTAACAACCTAGAACAAAACACAAGTTGCAGGAAGAACGGCAACAAATAAACTTACAAAAGCACCACCGAGTTTATCGAGCATCCAATGCTTAGGCGCATTAAGCCTCTTCATATGTTTCTTCAATCCACGAGCCTTTAACACAGTACAAAATATTGTTAGCATCAAGCAAATATTATAATCAACATTTTATCTTCCTTAACTTTCTTAATTCCGCTCATCGATACTAACAAACTTCAAAGGTGAGTTTAGTTATTAAATAAACAGTTACAAAATTAAAAATTGAAAAATGGGTTTTCTTGTATAACCCATTTTTTTTAACTAAAAAGTTCAATTTTACCACAATCTTCATTTTTCAAATTTTTTCTTGAAAATTTTTTAGAAAGTTGTCACATTTTTCTACAACTAAACAACCCCTTAATATTCTCAAAACCATAATCCAATATTCGATATTTGTTACAAACAATCTAAAATAAATTATATATTATATAGACTAGATCCAGAAACCTATATATATACATACAAATACAAACGCACACATATACTAGCAATTTAAAAAAATAAGCTAAAAACATAAAATCCACTTTCACAAATATAACAGGAATGGCATGTATGTAAATGTAAATTAACAAGAACATTACTAATAAAAAACAATATTAAAAACAACAATAATGGCAACAAAAGATTAAGCATGTGATAAACATCATTTAAAAAAATATATATGAAACAAACCATGATTGATGTGTGGGATGGGAGATGAAAATCTCCAGATAAATTGTGTGTTTAATCTCTCTGAAAATCACTGCCACACGCCCACACTGTATAACAAAACCCTAGGTCATATATCTATATATATAAAACATGGGCTTCATTATATATAAAAATGGGTTTTATCATTTAGGCCCATTTATCAGGTTTTGGGTTTTAGACAACCCAATTGGGTCGAACTATAGATGCTTGGGCCATGGCCCATGGGGCATTAGGTTTGGATTTTGGTTTGTCAACAATTTATTGTTATTGTATAGATTTAAGTCTCGTATATATGTTCTTAAATAATTTTCAATTTAAGGCTCCTGTATACACGACAAATTTATTATTTCATTAGTTTTTCATTAATAATAAAATAATAACATGTATTCTGGCCCGTGCAAAGTTACATAAAATGAGTTTTATGGTTTTTACGATGTTTGATGGATATTTATACACAATGATTGACAAAGGCTTTTTAATTATCTATATCTATATTTATATTTATATAATTTTATAAAACAATTAGACTCACTAGTCACTACTTAAAACATTTAAAATGACAAGACTTGAGATGACTAACGCCGGAAGGTCTTTTTACAAAATTTTGATTGTATTTGACATATATATATTTTTTTATAGTATCATATAGTTTTTTGTGGTGATTGCCAGTTGTGTAATCATCAAAAAAAAATTTTATTTAAACCATTGAACTCCATTGATTTAATCCCTTGAAATTTCAAGCAGAGATCATGGGTTCAGATCTTATTCGCATGTCATATGTAACCACAATGTTATGCATTTATCTCTCTCGTGATGGTTGTAAGACCAACTCGTGAGAGTCGTCAGAAGACGAATAGTCTGTCACACTTCTCAATTTATTCCGAATATAAAATACACTTACTCAATAAGTTATTATAAGCTATTTATGCTACTTGATGAATTAGATGTATTTCATCACTAAAATATGTCCATCACCAAGAAATCATGCTCGTCTTGGTGTCAAATATATAGATATAGTAGTAACTACTTGTGACAAGAAGGAAAATGGTGCCTTTTAGTTCTTCTATAAATAACTTAAATTTATGAAAACTTTCAAGACCATGAATGTATCTTTCATAAAAAGCATTATATCTGTACAATTTCTTCTAGTAGTGGAACTTTTTCCTTCTTTTTCTATACCACCATATCTCACTTTTATTCTAAAAGAAGCAAAATTCTTCCTTTATTATGGAAATTAAAGCTTCAATTATTATTGTGAATGACATGATAACATAATTAAGATGATACAATAAATAATCTCCACCAATTTATACAACTTAGTAAATTTTAGTAACTTAATTTGTTTGTAATACAAATTCGATGTATTTCTATGAGAAACATTTTATTATTCTCATTACATCATTCATATACATATCATCATTACTCTAGGTAAAAAAATTTGTATGCTCGGAAACTGTTTCCCCAGCCAATTCAGTTGCATGCCACCACAAGAAAATACACTTTTGGCGACGAAAACTTTCGGCGACAACACCATGTCGTCGCCGGAGCACTGAACCGCAAAAAAAAAAAAAAAAAATTGCTTTTTGATTTTGAAAGTCAAATGAACATTCGGCAACGACACACAGGGTATTTTCCTTTTCTTGTAGTGTGCTATGATCGGTCAAAGTGAAATATAATCTTGTAAAAATTAGAAAAAGAAGTTCAAATTACACAACTTTATATCTTAAAACGATCTCTAAATCTCATCCACTAGCTAGGTAATATCCTTTGAATGACAAAGAACATACCGCGGATTCCAGGAACTAATTATAGGTCTATTGTGTGATCGATTAGTACAAATTACATATATTAAAACTTAAAACTTTTTTAAATCGGAAGAAACTCCTTAATCCCATGTGAATTGGACTCCTTTGAAGCTTCTCATATACGTCCAATATCGTCATTTGTTGTATTCTACTTCGATCAATTGTTGTTCAAGAAAAATACTCTTTCTGAATAATCATCCGGCTTCATTTTCAACTTGTTTCCTGTTACAATATTATTGTAAGTATATACACATCATAAGTATCCAAAAACTAAACAAAAATTATCAAGAATAACGAATTGATTATTATAGATGTAGAAAAATGAAACATATATATACCTGCTTTAAGATCTTTACTAGGCAAATCAGACCCTACATCGTGCTTCTCGACTAGCTTTTCTGCATTGAGATCCTTTAGTTCACCACCACCATTTTCGAAGTTGCCATCAATAGTACCTAACTTGTCGTCGTTTTTATCCACAACTTCGTTAACTAAATCATTTTTCGCTTGATCATCGCCATTGTTATCATCATTTCCATTACGTTGAAATATGTTTGAAAAGAAACCTTTGATGATTCCACCTCCACCAGCACCTTCTTCCCCTTCATGACCACCATTTTCGACGTTGATCCATACACTCTCATCGACACCTAAACCATCTCCCTTTTCTTCTTCGACTTCACATTCTTCTTTTGTAACACTTTCATTATTCTTGTGAAACACATTTGAAATGAAAGTGTCGATGATACCACCATTTTGTCCCCCTTCTTCATCAACACCAATATTACCAACACCTAAAATTCCACTTGGCCTCTTTTCTAGCCTTCCCAAAACGATTTCTTCTTCACCATCTCTATCTCTTTTGTTACCAACTTTCTCATCAAATGCCATACTTGGCCTATCTATCATACTATCTTCCATAACTTTCTCTTGAAAATTAATTAACCTTAAGAATCTAAGAAAAAGCAAGTTTAACTTGTAAGAGTTTTATGATACTCTTGTTCAAAAGCAATATTGTTATCTATTCTCTTATCTTCTCACTTGCACACATATATATAAGCAGAGAAATGCTAGTATAATAAAAAAGACTAGTATTTAATTTGCCTTGTCATCTTAAACCAATTAAGGTAATATCTTAGTAATTAATTAAAGTGTTTGAAATAGTCTTTGATGATAAGATAAGCCAATAGAGCATCATGGGAAAGAAAGAAAATGACTTAAAATTTATATGTTTTATTTAATTAAAAGAAATATAATTCTTAAAGTTTTTGTCGGTTCAATGGATTTTGCTCACGAGGTGCTTGACTAACTTTATGTTTCATATTTGATTCCATTTCTTTGTTTTGTTTTTTTTAAATATATATACCATATTTAAATACCTTGTGTATTTGTGAGATTTGAGGTCATTAAGAATTACAATAGTAAAATGATTAATTATTAGACCCCTAAAATCTCACAAACCTAGCTCAAAATATTAACATATTTATACTTATGTTTTAAATTTAGGTAACGAACCCCAAAAATACTTATGTGGTCATTGAATTTGTACCGATTACCACAATCACACCACATGTAAACAATGCTTGAAAATTCAATGAATATTGTATTATGTTGCTATTGTATAATTTAAAAGAAGTGATATTTTCATAAAAAATTTTAACAATATACAACAGATACTGTACAATATACATATATAAAATATATATATAAAATATATATATATGGATTGTTGTGTATAACTACATGAGATTTTATGAATGCCATTGTTCTTGGGATAAATATGTTAATTAAGAAGGGTTTTGCTAATATGTGCCCTAAGGGCACATGTAAGGGGGCATTTAATGCACCTCGGAAATTGAAAAAGGTAAAAAGATTCTTTTTGGGAATTGAAAATTGTATTTTTCTAGAAGAATCTTGTTATCTTTTTCAATTTTCGATGTGCTTTTTCAATTTTTGAGGTGTATTAAATGTCTTCTTATGTGTGCCCTTAGGGCACATATTAGAAAAACCCAATTAAGAAATACCAAGAAACAATATGCTAAGCCACCTATCACTGTCCATGCTTTAAAGTTTAAATCAATAAATAAAATTATTTATCTATACTACCTTATAAAGCATTTACATAGTGTCTTAATTTTTGAATTTTTTAAACATTACCATTTTTAACTTATTATTTAATGTTTATGTTATATATATTGATTTACATAACAATTTTTATTTATATATATTTTTATCAATAACAACAAATACAATTTTTACATATATGTGTTAGACAATTTAGAGCCTCTGGTCGGCGAAACCGATTGCCGGACACCATCGCCTTTTAACTTCAACCATCAACTACCGCGCATTGCGCGAGTATTATTTCTATTTCTATACCTTATAATGCATTTGAAGGGTGTCTTAATTTTTTAAAAAGTTTAAACATTTCCTTATTTATCATATCATTTAATAACATTTAATATTTATATTTATATTATTTATATATTTGTATTATTTATATAGTAATTGATTATATATATTTTTTATATTAATTTACATAATCAATCTTTATTTTTTTATATAACTAAGAGAGGATATATTTATGATTATGTGGCATATTTATTTGTTTGCCAAATCAGAAAAATCTGAGGTGTCAATTAGTGGCGAGCTTACAATTTGTACTCCTAATAAATAGTTTGGGTTGGTATTCTTCGAATATTTACCTCCTAATATGTAGAGATTTTTATTTATTATAATAATATTATATGACTAAAGACTAATTTTAGAGATAATAATGTATTAGTTGTAGATATAGAATGCATATCTCCTTACCTTGAAGTCGTCTAGGTTTTCATTCGCAATTAATCGGATGTGCTTTTATTCATTAGATCGATGAATTAAAAGTCTATTTATTTATTTATTGATCTATCAATACTTCATTGATTTCTTGAATCGCCAATCCTAATTTATTTTCTGTAACTTATCTATCTATCTATTTCTTTTATAAGTTCTATTCTCATCGTGTTAGTTTTTATATGATTGATGAGTTTTAGACTATGATGATTATTGATGATTCATTTACATATGATTTGATTTATTATTCCATAAAATAATAAATAAGTAATTAGTAATTACTTAATATTTATGGTGTTCCCGTCCATCGGGCGGGTATAATCTAGTATATTTAGTTCAATAATATGTTAAGGATAATACTTAACAGAAACATATATATTATTTTTATAAAATTTGGAATGTTATAAATAAAATAAAATATATGTAGTTTATATTGTCCAGAAAATAAAAACCCCTCCATATATTTTCTCCTGAAAAAATAGAAATCCCCTCCGTTTCCAAAAAATTGAAATTCCCTCCATAATTTTCATAAAATTTGAAATCCACTCTCTATCTCTCATAAATCCCCTCCGAAATTATAACCCCTCTTATATATCTTTGTTTTTTTTTTTTCATTCAATGGCCACCACTGTCAATCTTTCTTTCTTTCTTCTTCTTCATATCGATGAAAACCCTCTCATCCCTCTTATCGTCTTCTTTGATCTGTAGCCGGAAAACCACTAAAATACCTTCGATTTGGTTCACTGCAACCATTCTCTTCTATCTCCTTCTTCAATAGATTTGTTGGTATGTATGTTTAATTGTTTATAGATCGTGTACAGATCTCTGTGTATGTGTGATAATAGGTGGTGTACAACGGTTTGATGGAGGTGGTGTACGGTTCTAGTGGTGGCTGGAGCTAACGGCGACTGGTGGTGGCCGGAGGTTTACTCTGGTAGGTGGTGGTGATTAAGATTTAATATGAACAATTTGTATCATATATAAAGGTAATTTATAATTCTACTATATCTCTACTCTATACATTATATGGTGTTTAGATTTGCTTTAGGTCTTTAGCTCCCACCCCGGCTTTATTGCAGCATGGGGTCCTTTTCATGTTTAGAGAATGGCCCCGCGATTGCAGGTTGTGGTGGTTTTGCCCAACCTGAATAGGGAAAGCGTCGTTTGTTTACCTGTTTAGAAGTCACGATTAATAAAATTTATATACACATTATTCTAGCCCATCAATTGTAGCTTGACTTTCCAGATCTTCTGATGGGTTACCAGACTCGTCAACCGTTACTTCTTGTTCCTTCATTGAACTTCCAGAAGATTCTGGCTCGTCAACTGTTACTTGGGCTTCTTGTTCCTTCATTGAACTTCCAGAAGATTATGGCTCCTCAGCTGTTACTTGAGCTTCTTGTTCCTTCATTGAACTTTCAGAAGCTTTCTGCCCGTCAATTGTTACTTGACAATCCAAATCGTCAGATGGATTATAGGTTTACCACGTAGACTCTTCTTTACCCACATTGTACCTGTACCAGATTTCTTGACCCGTTTTAGACAGTCCTTGACTCGACTCAAATTGTCTCAAATGATATTATAACATAGTAACTCTAACATTATTATATGGATTACTATCGATTTAACCTCCCTTAACGCGAGCTTACTAATTATCACAGGACCCGTAACACTGTGCTCATTAACTACTCTGCTCATAGTAGGGCCTGATGTTTCCAGAATTTCATAGATATGAATAGGGTATATTATTTGGATACTAGTATGAAATAATTAAACTAGATTGGTTCAGGATTTTACCTCTGTGACTTCCACTGCAGAACCCACCTTCTAAAGCCATGGCATGTCCCATAGCAGCAGTTATAAAATGCATCTTATCAATCTGAAACAGTAAGACCAACATCACCCATTTCCAGTTATAAATGAATACTAAACACTGAGAAACCAGAGAGGTAGAAAGAGAAACAGATCAGATACCAGAACTTGGTAGCGTTCAGCAACACCTCTACCAGTTTTCCAAGCACACCAATAGGTCAAGGTTCGACAATCCATAATCCTTCATTGTGGTCTGATCTTAAGTAAGTAGTGTCATCAATATTCTCATCCGAAGATGGAATACCAACTGAAAACGGAGGTAGCTCGTCAAACTGATCATATTCTTCCTCATCCACAACATCCTCAACACCAATTATACGACGTTTACCATGCAAGACGATATGCCATCTCGAATCCTTTGGGTCCTTTACAAAGAATACTTGGGTTGCCTGTTTAGCTAGAATAAATGGTTCTGATACGTAACCATTAGTAGAAAGGTTGACAATTGTGAAACCATCCTTGTCAACTTTAACACCATGTTGGTTTTCCACCCATTTACACTTGAACATCGGTATATTGAAGGCTTCATAATTCAATTCCCAAATTTCTTGAATCACACCATAGTAAGAGTTCTTAGCAATAGTCGACCTTGCATCATGATTTGTAGAGAACTGTGTTGTTGTTGCTATCAGCGTCACTCCACTATTTTGCAAAGTACTCTTTTCATCTTGTTGTTTGGTATAAAAAGTATACCCATTAATATCATAGCCTTGGTATTTTGCAACAACAAAGTTGGGACCGTCTGCTAATCTTTTCACTAATTGATCCACATTTTCTCCACCAGAACCTTGGTTTACCCTGGCTTTCAACCATGCCGAAAATGATCTGTTATGCTCGGTAGCCAACCATTTGTCACTCTTTTTACTGTTCTTCCATTTCAAAAGTGTCATATGCTCACGTATGTATGGAGCAATAGATGTCATGTGTTGTAGAACTGTAAAATGTGCCTCGTGAAGATCATCTCTTTCTGCAACAACCATTTTCTCTCCAATGGTCCCCACCCCTTGAAGTCTACCCTCGTGTCGAGGTGCTGGAAGGCCAATACTCTTGACTCCTTTTAGATAATCGGTACAAAATTCAATCACCTCCTCAGAAGCATATCCTTCAACAATACTGCCTTCTGGTCGATATCGATTTCTTACATACCCTTTTAAGAAACCCATGTACCT
>JAOEHQ010048142.1:0-10382 GCA_025447715.1 Asclepias incarnata | reverse complement strand
AAATCATCAAAAATCGTTTATATACTTCAAATACCTCAAAATCAAGACTTTTTGGTCATAAGAAAATCATCCATCAACTCATAACAATAACACTTACAAAACCCACTTGATTTAACATCAAAATCATCTATTTTAACCACTAATCTTAATAATCATCATCATAAACTCCAAGTAATTAAAATGGATCATAAACTATGAAATCAAGAAAGGAAATACTTACAATACTTTTAGATGATATTAAGATCACTTATTCTTGCTCAAAACACCAACAATTTAGCTCCAACTCGAATTTGATAAAATAAGGGTTTGTGTTCTTGAGTTGAGAGAATTTGGGGGTGGATGGAAATGAGAAAAATGAGGGTTTCTCCCTCTAAATTCACAGCCATGGGCTGTTTGCCCATTGCCCGGGTTTAGCCCCTCAACTTACTAACTTCTTCATTCTCGCATTAACTCACAAACGAACGTTCACAAAACTACTTAACGCTAACGGGAACACTAACACGGCTTTTCTACTAAATTGACACACGTTTGACTAATGGTCAAACTAACGACAAGGACTGAAATAGATCGGGATGTTACAATTTCAATCAAAATTGGTAAAATGAAACGAAACAGAAACTTTGATGGCCTATAAGAAATTTTTAATAGATGGATGACCTAAAAGAAAAATACTTGATAAATAGGTGACATCCATATACATTATCCCATAATAAAATGTAAAACTATCATTTTAATTATAGAAAGAAAACAACTTGTAATAAATAAAGTTTTCTCTAAAAATGTGTGCAATTGTCTAATACGTTATTTTAGAATTAAAGAAATAATATGGAAGTGTATCTAAGGTTCTTTTAGTTAAAAAAAATACTAAAGTGTAACTAAAGAAATAAATGCACAATATCTTCATTTTTCGTTTTGTTTTCCAAAAACATTTTATACATCAATAGACTAAAATAATTGTAGTTCAAAAAAAAAATAAAAAAAAAATTCAAATCATCAATTGACTTGCTAATTCGTCCACATTAATTCACTAAATTTATTTAGTACTAAATAAAATCAATCATTCAAATTGATTAGATAGATTGGCATTTAAAACATTAATTTATTTATAAAATAAATCGTGTGAACGTATCAAAATCTGTAATTGATTAAACGTGTACAACAAGATCAACAAAAAAATAATCCAAGATTTTATAATATCAAATCGTTAATTACCAGCGACGAAAAAAAAAAAGGAAACTTATTCAAATTGCAATTAAAAAATGGAAACTTAATAAAGTAATCGAATATATATTTAAAACGTAGTAAATCATGACTTAAAATATAATAAATAATTAATGCCCACGTATCATCATTGCTTTGCTAAAATATATATATAATGAAATGATGTAATTTCATAAATTTTTTAATTAAAATAACATAAAATAGTTGTCAAGCTGAGTTGGATAATTGAATGTACACGTTGGCAAAGTCCACGTGGCGACAAACGAGTGGGAGATTAGGTAACCAATATGGAAAGAAATCTCTCTTAATGTAAAAATATTATTGAAATTACTAAATTATCCCTGCGCCGATAATTTCCAGCTGGCAAGTCTATAAGACTATAATGAATGGATGACGTGGAAATTTATTCTATTCCCATTTTCCAAGTGGAATATACCCCCTCTAATCTAACTAATCATTGAGTATTTAATATCATTTTTTTCAGCTTCTACAAAAACCACAATAATAATAATAGTATTTCTCTCTCTCATCTCCTCCCCCCTTCCTTTGTTCATTCCTCTGTTTTCTGCTTTGTGTTTGATTCAGAGGTTATTATTCATTATTATATATATATAAAAGTACTTGTTATTTTTTTAAGTTTTGAATTGTCGAGTTACCTCGTACCCTGCCTCTGACAGGATTGTGTGCTCGAGTTGAACCGCAGAGGAAGTATTTCAAATGTCTTTTGGCTTTTTGCTTCTTTTTCATAAAAAATCAATACCTGAAAAAATTGAGTGGGAGAAGGAGAGATAGTTATTTTTTGTGTACGTGTCTATATATATATATACATGCCTAAGTGAATTGTTGGTCAATCGAACTTCCTCTGCTTTTTGCTGGTAATTTAATGTTGTTTGTTTGTTTGTTTGTTGATGTTATGTTTTTTTTTAAAAAAATTGGTTTTTAATATATATTGTGGATTGTTATAATGAATTTTTTTTAAATAATGATTTAGGAATGTCAACTTCGGTGATGAGTGATGCGATGGTGATGCCGGTAATCGAATTGGAATCGCAAACCGTAACGAGTAGTAATATGAATAATAATAATAATAATAATGAAGAGAAGACGGAGATAGAGTCTGCGAATTGCGATTGTTGTGGATTAACAGAAGAGTGTACGCGGGAATATATGGAAAGGATTAAACAGCGGCATCAAGGAAAATGGATCTGTGGATTGTGTAGTGAGGCAGTGAAAGATGAAATGGTGAGGAGCCAAAAGTTGATCAGTTGTGAAGAAGCAATGACTCGCCACGCATCGTTTTGTAAAGCCTCTCGATCGCCAGGACCGCCTCCTAATCCTGCTATTCATTTGATTGCTGCTATGAGAAAGATGTTAATGAGGCGTACTACTTCTTCCCCGAGGTCCATGCCTAGTAGTCCTAAGACTACTGAATCTGTTGGACTATTTCGATCAGAGAGCTGTATGCCCACATTAACTCTTACCGTTGAATCCTCGTCTTCTAATGAATCTGAAGAAGAAGAACATGGGGGGGACTCATGATGCATGATTCATCTCTCAAACAAATCAACATTGTTAGTTTTTTTTTTTTTTAAGTTCTTGTTTCTGCATTTGGGAGAATTATAATTAATTAAAGTAGATGTTTAATTAATTTAGTTGGTGCTCTGCTCTCAAAGTCATCATAAATACTAGCAAACAGAAACTTTTTCATCTTAATATTTGTCCTTGCTATGACTTTACAACTTTTTTTACTTCATATACTTTCTTAAATTTTTCATGTTCTACAAAACATACATATATGATACATTTAAAACTTGTGTCAAATTTTGGTTGGACCGTCGTACGTGTTTGTTATATTTCGTATGACATTTTTGTTTCGACTGACGAGTGTTGAGAGAATTGGTAGTTTCTGTAAGCTGAAATGAGATGAACTTGAATGAATGGGTGCATATGCATTAATTGTCAAGTTGGTTTGAAAATGAGAATAAATATTTTGGCTTATTTTGATCATACATACATATATATATATATATATATATATATGTAGCTTCTAAGCCAGATTCTCCATCTGTTCTTTCTGACCGCAAGCTATCTATTTTTCATGTTCTACAAAACATACATATATGATACATTTAAAAGGCAATAATAGCGGTACAACTAAAGATGCCAATTTTCTAATACAACATATTTTTGCTATTTTAAAGTTTGTAAATTGTTATGAAAGAGTTGGTCGGGAAAAGTGCAAATCAATGTTGTATATTTATGTGAAAAATTGAAAAGACATGAATGTAAAACCCCTCATCAACCAAAAAGTTAAGATTAGTAAAGGTGATACCATGTCCATTTCGGTATGCATTTGTTCCTACTTCTTGTAAATGGCCTACAAATGTAATGTGAGAATCAACCATGTGACACATAAAAATTACTGTTTGAGATGTAAATTAAAGCCTTTTTTTAATCATTTGACAAGGAAAGACTATCAAATAGCAGAAAGAGCTGCAAGTGCGTTTAGAAGAGGTAAGGGAAATGTTTTAAAAACCGGATTTTTCGTCGAATCGGCCAGTCAACTGCGAGCGGTCGAACCGGTTGGTTCAACCGTTTGGTATTTTTTATTTTTTAAATGTCACTAAACTTGTTACATTTCATTCAAAAATATTACCAAATAGTTATAATTCAAAGAAAATATATGTTTTAGTATTTATAAACAACTAAAAATAACATTAGAGTATACACATCATCATAAAAATAACAAAAAAAAAAAAAAAAAACCGGAACCGGATAAACCGGCCAAATCTGACCGGTTCAAACCTTTGAACCGGACCACTAAAAAACCGGCCTCTCGATCGCAAACCGGCCGGTCCGGTTCGGTTTTTAAAACATTGGGTATGGGTTTAATTGCTTCATATCTAAAAGAGACCATAAAAGAAAAAAAGCATATAGTTTTAAAAAATTATCCAACTTTGTTATTTTTAAATTTTAGAAATTTTAAGTGTTTTTGTCTTTATTTTATTGTTTTTTTTAACGGCGCATTTCGAATCAACTCAACTCACCATACAAGGGTGAGAATCTGAGATCACTCAATGTAGACTATATTGTCTTAACTGGAACTACGTTATAACATAGTAGGTTCACCGGAAAAAAAGCCACCGGCTCGAAGCCGCTACGGCAAAGTGTTTTTGTTAATCGATAAAAAGTATCCAATTTTTCAAAGAGTTAAAATAAAAAAAATTATCACATTTTAACTGCTAAAATTGATGTTAAAAATGTTTTAAAAAAAGTTTTAATTTTACTTTAGGAAGTTAGATACCTTTTATTGATAAAAAAAAATATAATATAATAAAATACTTAAAATTTAAAAATAGACAAAGTTGGATACATTTTTGTGTTCCACTCTCCATATTTGTGAGGGCTCCATATTTGTGAGGGTGGATTATTGGGGGTTTTTCGAAAGTCCTAGATTGTATTCTATGCATTCGTGTAGTTTAAGAGTAGGAGTAGAATAAATTGCCGTTAAAAAAAACAGAAATACTTAAAAATTAAAAATAGACAAAGTTGGATACATTTTTGTGTTAATTATTTGCCTTAAAAGATATGCAACACTTTTTTTTTTAAAGGCAAAATTATACCGCTAATATTTATACAGTATTAGTTATTTTAGGTTGTGATCTATTGAAAACATGAAAAAAGTTGAAAGCCAAAGGATGGATCTCAATCCTTGAATAAACCAAAATCAATAATCAAGATTACCACAACCACCGCCACCGTTCTTCCCCGCCGCCGTCGCCTATCACCGTTGCTGTCCAATCTAATCCGGCTAATCAATAGTCACAGTGTGATTCAGTATGGGCTCCGCCCTTAAGGATATTCCTAAAAGAGAAATAGTAGGGGTGATCGGTGATAAAGGTGATCGATGATAGTGGTGATCTACAGTACGGACTCCATCCTTAGCTGTGCGCGGCTTTGCCTTTGGTGGTGATCGGAGATGGTGGTTGTGATTGGAGATGGTAGTGGTTACAATCGCCGGAGAGGAGAGAGAGAGAGAGAGAGTGTGTTGCGGCGAGAGAGATCACATCAATCTTAGCCATTAGGTGAAATGATCTAATGAATAAGATGTATTCTTTGGTTTTCAACTTAAAAATAGTTTTAAACGAATATTCACCGAGTTATTTTAACTAAAATAAAACTTGAAACTTATTGAAGAATCATCCCGGACAAAGACCTTTATGGTAAAGCTATACGTATATAACTCTATTGAAAAGAGTGTTTGATATTACTTCCTAAAAATCATGTATCGTCAACGTCATAGGTCGTATCAACTATCAACCTATATATATAGAAAGAAAGAATGGTGTACAAGTGTTCCTTGAAAATGTTTGCACAAGTAGTCCGCCAACATTCTATTAATTAAAAGACATAATAAACACTTTTATATTGCATTGCAAAATATATCAAATACAAAAACATTAACATGTGGATTTTCTAACATGTCACAAGAAATGTATGGACAAAGTAAAAGGTTTAGGAAGCAATGATCATAAATGGAAAGTTTGAAGTGATGCATGTGTATGTATTGTGTGGTAGATATACGCAAATAGTTTTTTTTTTGTTTGTTTGTGTAGCATGGAAGCCCAAGGCATGTGCTGCCGAGTACAAAGGATCCAAAGAGTGCAAATCAGTCAATCTACACTATCCCCAGCCTACGTGTCACTTATTTTATCGTATTCTGTTTTTTCGATTTCCTAAACTCTACCAATTAAGTACTTTGCTTCAAATTAACCCTGAATGACATTAACTTCTGATTTAATTGGATTGCTTAATATATAGAACCCATGTGGATGGAAGATAACTTTGATCAACAAATTCGATAGCATTCCAATTTGTTAACCTTTAGCCCAAAGAGGCGAATAGGGTCCGGAAACGACTTCCTGAATAGGGCAAAAGAACTCCGATTACAGTGTTATGGGTAATCAAATAATCAGTTACGATGATAAAATATAAAATTATGAAATGAAGTTCCATAGTCGTCCAATTTGTTATCTTAAGTACGGTTTTACTCTTGTCTCATCGATGAATGAATGATTAATCCTTGATAATATGAATGAAATTATTTTTGAGTTAAATCAGTTGTGATAGATATATTACCATTCAAAGCTTTGTTGATTCTCACACCATTTGCATTGTGTTTTATGACACATTTTTTCATTTGGTCAACATGGTTTCTGACTGGTGCAGGAAGCAATTGAAGAGAATGGTGATACTTTTCTACATTTGGTTTTTCTTTTGGATTGGGGACATTTGTGTAAGTGTTGGCTCTTTCCTGAATTCATTATTTTTTTAAACTATAATTAGGGAACTAAAAGTATATGTTTGATCAATTTCTACTATGTATTAATGCATCTTTGCAATCAAATTTAGTTCTTGTAACAATTTTTGAAAATTTAGTTGATGCGTTACCTAGTATATCAATTGAGAAGGTTTTTCTTGTTTTTGCGAGAAGAGAATATGAAAATGTCTGACCGCTGAAACATATTTTTAATTAATACGTAAAATTCTGCCTGGAATTTCACATATTTCATCTGATTCCAGTTTAGCTAGTTTCTAATAGCGATTGAGATCAACTTATAATAAATCCATGTATTTTTCAGTAAATATGTGACCATACGTGTGAATTTTCAAACTAACTTTAAGAAAAAGTCAATCAAGTGAAATATTTTTACATTAATATTATTATTGGACTTGATTGAGAGGCCCGACCCAAATACGACCATATCATGAAACATGGTCACGAGGTCAATTACGAGCTGAGCTGAGCTGCATATTTATGGACAACTGACTTGTCTCTTTTATTTTGTCATTTGGTAATCCCATCCCATCATAAGACAACAACCAAATAATTAGGGGGCTTGGTTTTTTCTTGGAATAGTATGTGTCACGAGTCCAATAATTAGTTATAAAGTATTAAATTAATCCTCCTTTTTGTAATGAAAGATATCCATTTAGAGAAAATCGACAAAACATGGATATGAAGACGACACAACTTATTCATATATCTTTAAGAGGGGTTTGTCAACCAATTTGCTAATCTGATTTTGAAGGACTGGTTGAACCTATGAGCCGGTCACGAGTCAAGTTTTACATAGTTAAAACATTCGGTTATGAGAATCTTTCTCATGGGCATAACATATATATATATATTTGGTTAACAAGCTATATGTTACGTGCTAATAGCCTACTATGACAAATATATGAAAAATGTTTTTTCCTTCTTAACGTTATTATTGTCTGTCGGTATATAAACTACATATCTACTTTAGCTACATTGCGTTTAAATTAGGCCCACACTGTCATGGCCCATTGACCCGCATTGTACTCCGTTATTCGGTAAGGTTTCATCTCTTATTTTGGCTTAGGTTCGCACAAGATTAAGTGACATTATTTAGAGGTACCAGTCAATACCCCTAATATTAGTGCCATAAAGAATTTTGAGTTATTTGCATAAAATAGTAACGGATCTTGTATTAACTTTCAAATCTAAAAATCAAGTATAAAAATTATCCAAATAGAAAGTAACTTTTGATTTTTATCAATTGTAAAAACTCTTTACACGTGTCAACATCTGAGTGACTTTCTTTTTTTCGATAGTTTTTATACTTGATTTTTAGATTTAAGAAAAGTTGAAAGTTGATTTCTGTAATTGATAAAAATCGAAAGATGCTTTCTATTTTGGATAATCTTATACTTGATTCTAGATTTAGGAATTCATGCAAAGTTCATTGCTATTTTATGCAAATTACGTAATAAATTTTAACCGGGTAAATAATTCCTAGTCAACGATAGTTGTACAAAGTTAGATGTATGTCATTGCTCTTGTACACCCGTCTGGTTTGATCCTTTGCAGACTTGTAGAGTTGCAGGTAAAAGATGTGGACATAAAATTAAGATGAAGTATGTTGAGAAGCTTTTTCACTATGTGATTAGAAACCTATGTGTTATAAAACTCAAAAATATGATGAGATTAATCGCTATAGATTCTCAAGTGTATACTCTTGAGCTTTAGCTCTTGTGTTATGTGTGATAACCTATCTATCTATAAGTTGTGGGTTTAAGTCCCATCGTAGATATTTTGTAAATATGTGTACATTGTTTAGTTACATTTCTAATAATTAATAGAAAAAAAACACCACTGACGACTGCCAATATGCATACTTATTAAATATACAAAAACTACAGAAAAGCCAAATAATAGTTTTGTTTCATCTTAGGCCAACCAAGCACGCAATATAAATACTTTTCGTTGTACTTCTTTAGCCAATACATACTTTTGATTAAGAAGTTATCCTGTCTAGCTTGATCAGCTAAAGTTCTTTAATATGAAATGAAATGACATGAGATACTTAAACATAACATATGGGTCTAAGCCCATCACAGCACAGCATGAATATGAAATATGTTCGGTTGGTTAAATTAAATGTGAGCCATTTGTACCAAAGGCCATACAAATAAGTCACACAAAGTCACGTTCAAACATCTGTTCAGATTCCAGCGAACAGGGTTATATTCGACCCCACCACAACCTCATCTTGTTCACCTTTGATTAGACCCTAGTTACACGTGTCTGTATTAAATGGTAGGATATATAGCTACTCATAAGTTAGGGGTTATTCGGTCGGGTTAATCGGGTTTCGGATTATTTGGGTGGGGTTTTAAGAATTATAACTTAACCCATAAACCAAACCAAATAAGAATTCGGGTTATCTAGGTTCGGGTTATTCGAGTTAGGTCGGATTTTGGCTATCCAAATTCAACCCAAATAAAATTATACACTCTCATTTTTTCTGTTTTGGCTCCTGTCAAAGTGTTCCCAAGCCACCTTGGTTTGTATACTCTCGTTTTTTTCTGTCTTGGCTATTATCTCTCCTCGTTGTTATTATTATCAAGTTGCATCGTATCTTCTTCAACAAACTAGAACTAGGAAGATATAAGCAAGTGGTTTGCTGGTTTGGATTTAGGCAATCGGAAAAAGAAAATACATGTTATATTAGTCTCAAATAGATTTTATTTTATTAGTTTTTGATACTAATAATAACTTATTATATAAAAGTTACAAGCTCAATGCTAAAGAAATAAGAACACGGACCCATATAAAAATATCAAATAAAATACAAATGGGTTATTCGGGTTGTTCGGGTCACCCAAATATTTGTATGCTTAACCCATATACAAACTATACAAAATATTTGGGTTCGGGTTAACCCGGATAACCCACCAAAACCCAAATAAAGTGACCCATATGACCCAAACACATTCGAGTCGGGTCACGTTATTTGGGTAGGTATTTTTAACACCCCTATAAGTTAAGTGCATCTAAAGCGAAAGAAAAGCTAACACAATCTGGAGTGGTATATTTTTTTTAACGGTTGGATCAATTATAAAATCTTTTGTCTTTATAAATAGAAGTTAAAGGAATCATCACTCCATGCAAAATACTTGGAGGTTCTCTGGAAATAATCTCGCTACTTTTGGATAGAGATAAGACTATCGATTGGTAACTGTTGATTTTTTTTTTAATTTGGAGTATATTTTTTTTAATACTCATGCCTCCTGAAGGACGAGATTGGTAAATGTTGATTTTTTTTTTTTATTTGGATCATATTTTTTACAAGCTACTTTTTTTTACAAATATATAATACTTTAAATAATTTAGAAAACACTATATCAAGTAAAGTTACACTACAAAAACTTTAGAACTCATAATTTTGGTTATAACTATAATTAGGAGGGTCAACATAACATTTTAGAAGGGTCATTGATGTGTAAAATCTAGTTTAAAAATTTATAAACAAATACTACCTAATAACTGACTAATACACACGCTCGGGCAGTGGACCCGTTCGTATATAGTATAGACAAAAGTAAGTCCAGGTTCAAACACAGGGACTGTTTGTTAAGAAAAATGCTTAATTTAAGTAATTCAATAAAAGTACAGTTTAATGACCATAAATCAGTTTTTGGTTTTGGAAATCGCTTTAACAACCAAAGATGAATCCGGTATTACCGGGGCAATGGTTGTCCGTACACGATGGAAATGATTGTAAATATTGATTAGAAGGAAATACAGATAATTAAAAGGTCATCCATCAAAAGAATCAGTTTCACTAAAAACA
>JAOEHQ010048141.1:0-10382 GCA_025447715.1 Asclepias incarnata | reverse complement strand
AAAGTGGTAAAGTGTTGTATTTCTAACCTGTTATCTTACTTAGCTTTTTAAAGCTAACACTTGTGGTTTTGTGGAAATTTATGTTGTGCCCTTAGGTTAGAACTTGAAGCTGAGCTTGTGGAGCTTGTGAGATGGGTAGTTTTAGAGAAGCTTGTGGACTACGGCTTAGTACCCATAGTGGCTTATGTAGTAAACATTTTATTAGCCATTTGGCTAATCTTGTGGAGTATTATTTATGATGCTTTGTGGATTTCATTTAATTATTGTGATGATATGTAGCAAGTAATACCTTGAAGTGGTTTTACGATTCCGTTAGGAATCAATGTGGTTTTTGAAAAGATGCTTCCGCAACTGTTTAACAGTGTAAGGTTTTAAAGTTGTTATTTTTTGGAAATCCACATTTTTATAAAGCAGGGTGTTACATTGATTGTACCAATATGGATGTCTATTATACCCTGGATCTGGTTCTGTTCTAGGATCTATGTGAGCTTCATCATTGTCTGATCCTGAATCGCTTTCGATATCTTCATTTTCTTTGACATCAAACACAAATCCTTTACCTTCTGCATTGTATATCGTAAAGCGCAGTCTGAGATCAACTTTTGAATTGTCTTCACTCTTCTCAGCCTGATATGCAAAAAGGTCTGGATTCGATTTTAACTCAGCCTCATATGAAAATTTATGACCATGTCTAATAACAAATGCATTCCCATCCGGAGCTGGTATAAATTATCCATCTTCAAGGTCACTAGCTTCTTCTTCATTTTCTGATTCACTCTCATTTTGACCTTCTGAACAGCTGGTTTTGGTACATGATCTTCTAAATGTTCTGATTCTTTTTCTTCTTCTTCTTGTCTGACAGCTTCATAAACATTTTCATCAAACTCATGCTCAGTTTCTTTATCACTAGCAGCATCATCAGACTCTGATTCGCTTTCAGTCTCTTCACTATCTTCAGTTTGAGTCATCTGATCTGTAGATGAACTTGACGAGCTTGTAGATGAGCTTTTAGATAAGCTTTCATTGTCAGCAGGAAAATCTTGAGCATTATCAAATCGATCAGTGTCAACATCTTCAGCACTTGATTGATCTTGCTCATCATCAGAACTTGTCATCACATGATCTTCTTGATCTTGAGGTGCAGTCGATGTCTCTTCATCTACAACATCACCTTGAACTTGCTCCTCTTGATACAAGACTATCTCTCTGCATGTATTTTGTTGTTGTTGTTGTTGAGCATCTCTAGCAGCATCCGGGTCATCGTTTTGATCATCATCTTTTTGCTTCTTTAACACATCACCCTTGCAGCTAGATTCACCATATATTCCTTTACGCTTTAAGATTTTGAGAATAGCTTTCTCTAAATCTTGTGGTGACAGCTCAAAATCTTTGTCAGCAACTTCTTTGACATCAACAACTTCTGATTTAAGCTTTTTCAGCTCTCCTACATGTCGCTTGAGGCGCTTCTTCAGTTCAACAGACTTCAACTTCTCCTTATCAAAATCAGCAGCCATTTTCTTGATTAAATCTTTCATTTCAGACATTTCCTTAGCATGCTCTTCTCTCTCAGTCTCTAACTCCTTGCTTAGAGTGCTAACCTGCATCTCTAGCACCTTCATTTTACCTTTCAGCTCCCCTATTTGAACTTCTGGTGGGACTCGTATGCTGAACAGACTTTGAGTTCTAGATGACATTGGCCTCTCCAATGATATGGGTAGCCTCACTGCTGTAGATGGTTGAGCAGTCTGAGCAGTAGCAGTGGTTGAGGCAACAGTAGCAGCAGCAGCAGTAGCAGCAGCAACAGAAGGACTTTGAACAACCTGTGGTGTTTAAGATGTGCTAACAGATCTTCTTGGTCGCTTTATCAATGGTGCAACATCTTCATCAGGTACGTAATCAGTATCTACCTTTTTTGCTTTGCGCTTTGGCTTTGGAGCTTTTGGCTTTGCCACCATATGAGATCCACGAGTGACCATCTCATAGCTCTTCTCACTGTCATCATCATCATCACCATCATTATCAGATTCACTGTCATCGTCACCTTTATCTTGTTCTTGATCTTGATCAGTAGGTCTCTTACCCTTGTCTGCTTGATCATCACTAACACCACTAGTACCAGCACCACTAGCTCCTTCAGCTTGTGCATCTGGTCCTTCACCAATGTATGTATCAACCTCTCTCAAAGTTCTTTCCAACTCTTCCCTTCTTTCAGCTTCTGGGTCTGGTTGATAATCTTCAACTTATTGAATTGGATCATTAGGATCCACAGCTCTGTTAATCAAAGCAGCAGCAGCTTTAGCATCTACTTCAGCTTGATCTAAAATATCATTAACAAGCTCGTTGTCAACTTGAGCTTGTTCTTGAATCGGTTGTTGTGCTTCTTGAGCTTGTTGCTGTTGTGGTGGTACTTGTTGTTGTACTTTTTGTTGTGGTTGTTGTTCTTCATCTTCAATGACTGGTTCAACTTGGCCTTGTTGCCAGTGAATAATGAAATCATCACTCAGAGTTCTGTAGTTAATATTAAACACCGTACCGAACAAATCAACATCTTGTGCGTTTGGGTCGTTGTCGAATCTCTTCATCAATGCATTATAACCCCTAATAGTAATAGAATTTACCCTCCAATCGGAACCTTGAACCTCTAGGTTTGGAAGGCGAGTAGTGATGATCTTCATGATGAATCTCGGATACATATAAAAACTATTGGCTCCCTTTGTGTTTATCTGCTTTCGGAGCTCACTGAAGAAATACTTGGAAAAGCTATATGGTTTGTTATACACCAACGCAACCATCTGAGATTGAGTCTATAGACTCATGGAATCGAACCTGTCTTTTTGTTGCTTAAGCTTACGGTAATAGCATGAGCTAGATATCTCCATCTCCCATAGAAGCTTTTCTTGAACTTGGTTACCCTTGCTGGATCATCAACAAAACCCATTCTCCTAAAGGCACCATCTATCATTGCTCTATCAAAGACTGTAACACCATCTGCTCCACCTTCTTGGTCTTCAGTACCCAATAACAGAATTTGTCGAAGGTTAGCAGCTGTAAACTGGATCTGTACACCATTAACTCGAGTATGGATGACATTTGATCTCTTGTCATGTCTGGCGTTAGCCCAGAATTCAGTAATTCGAGCCTGATCCAATACTGGTGTGTAAGTAAGAGCATGATGAATTCTCGATCTACCAAGAAACCTAAAAATCTCATGAAAAGGTCCGGTTCCTGGTTGATTCTCACTCAAATTGATAACATAATTATGCCCAGGTGTGAAAATTCTTGCCATTTCTGTTACAACATATAAATAAAGTTATTAAGGTATAAAATACTCAAAATAACGATATTCATAACAGTCATATAAGCATTGATGGCATAATTCACACAATCATATGAATAACTTTTAAAATTTCAAATATATCGATAATTTTCTAAGTTATGAGCTCTAAAAGCAAATTCAACAGTTAACAATGTTAAAATTTATACTACTAGAAGTTCAGGTTCGTTTCAGGGATCAAGTTCGTTTTAGGCATGAGCCTCGTTTGAAGCATGAAGCTCGTACGGGGTAAGAGGTTCGTACGGGCTATACGTCCACTGTTCATCTTCTTCAACCTCCAAAATTTTAAACAACCCTAAAATCAACAAAAACTACATCAACATGATCTACATACAGCGATTATCATTACCCTGTATTTGTTTTTGCCTAAAACTTAAAATCAAAAGTGAAAACCTAAAGCTTAGTTCGAAAATTTTCGAAAGCTTTTGCTGTGATTTCTAGTTAGCATGGCAACTACATTACGATTGGAACATATACCTATATTCGATTTTTGACGATGTACACAAATATGTAATCAAAAGAACACGAAATCGAGTCTAGGTATGAAATCGAAAAGTTAGGTCCGTATGAGATCTGTTTGTGTGTGTAAAGTGAAACGAGGTTCGTATGAGAATATGTGAAACGAGGTTCGTATCAAGTAATATATATAGAAAAATTGTTTTGGGCCCAAACACTCAGACGAGGTTCGTTTGGGCTTGGCCCATATGAAGTTCGTCTCAACTCTGTGAAACGAGGTTCGTTTCATGCACTCCAAAACGAGGTTCGTATGATGAACTTCCAGATGAGGCTCGTTTGTACTTCGTTTCAGAACCAGCACACTTTCACAAATACTTAAACAAAATCAGATATTTTGGAAATCTGTAAAATACTTAAAATCAAGTATTTACATAACAATACATTTGTCAAGAGTATTTTTCTAACGAACATCAAGTACTATGCACTCCAGTCTGGCCACAGGAGCAAAAGTCTCATCATAATCAATTCCTTCCTCTTTTCTATACCCTTGAGCTACCAATCTTGCTTTGTTTCTGATCACAACACCTCTTTCTTCCATCTTGTTCCTATAGACCCACTTGGTGCCGATAATTGTCTTCTCTTGTGGACATGGGACAAGCTTCCACACTTTATTACTTTCAAACTGTGTAAGCTCTTCCTGCATAGCACTAACCCAAGATGGATCTGATAGGGCTTCTTCAACTCTGGTAGGCTCTACTTTGCTCACGAAGTTCACAAACAAACAGAAATTGCTAGTAGCCTTTCTTCTTGTTTTGACACCTGTATGTAGATCACCAATGACTTGATCTATTGGATGGTTTCTTGTCCACTTAGTTGCATAGATGGGAGCAACATCAGATTGGACATTCTGATGATTCACATCCGATGACACAGCTTGGGTAGCTGGTCTGATAGACAGATCAGATGTACCTGAATCACTAGAAACCTCAATAGGAGAAGCGGCTTCAGGATAGAGGAGGATTGTTCAGATTGAACATCATTAGGAGAAGGATTGGAAACAGGTATCTCTTCATCTTCATTTATCAAAAGCTCCCCCTCAACATGAGCACTATCAGATTGAGTGGGCTCAGATTGAGGTACAGTTTGCTCTTCAAAGTCAAACATTTCATCTTCATGATATGTTCGTGCTAACTGAGATGGAGACTCATCAATCTTGATATGAACACTATCATCAATGGTTCTGGTTCTCTTGTTATACACTCTATAAGCTTTCATTGTCTTAGAATAACCAAGGAAGATACCTTCATCCGCTTTTTCATCAAACTTGCCAAGATGATCTTTCTGATTTAGGATGAAACATGGACTGCCAAACATCCTAAGAAATCCAATCTCTGGCTTTCTTCCTTTCAGCAGCTCATATGCAGTCTTCTGATGCCTTTTGATAATGAGGGATCTGTTTTGGGTGAAGCAAGCTGTGTGCACTGCATCAGCCCAAAACCAAGGATGGACTCCAGATTAAGCTATCATGGATCTTGCAACTTCGATAAGAGTTCTATTTCTTCTCTCAGCTACTCCATTTTGCTGGGGAGTTCTAGTAGCTGAGTAGCACTGTGAAATACCTTTCTCAATGCAAAAAGAATTCAAGGTAGAGTTCTTGAATTCAGTCCCATTGTCACTCCTGGGCTGTCTTACAGGAAGCTTGTAAAGGACTTCAACTTGATTGATAACATTGATGATTTCTTCAACAGCTTCACTCTTGGCTTTGAGAAAGAACACCCAAGTGAATCTAGAATATTCATCAACAATGACCAATGTGTACCTTTTCCCAGTGAAGGAAGGGGTACTAACAGGGCCAAAGAGATCCATATGTAGAAGATCCAGACTAGATTCAATGGTGGCACAAGTCTTAGACTTAAATGTGGCCTTGTGTTGCTTTCCTTTCTCACAAGCATGACACAGTTTGTCCTTCTCATACTTCATACAAGGAAGACCAGACACCAACTCCTTCTTTGACAGCTTGTTGATATCTTTGAAATTCATATGAGAAAGCCTTCTATGCCACAACTAGTTTAGCTCAGCCTGATTTTTTGATATAAAGCACACTTCATTTGGAAGAGTGTTGATAGTCATGTCAAAAGTATACAATGTATCATCCCTCTTGGCAATCAGAACTACATGCCCTTCTAAATCATAGAATATCCCACTATCAGATCTGAATCTTACTTCATAGCCAGCATCACACAACTGGCTCACGCTGATCAGATTGTGCTTCAGACCACTGACATAAGAAACTCTTCTAAAAGTGAAAGGTCCATTTGAAAGTACACCATAACCTTCTGTACGACCTTGTGAATCATCTCCAAAAGTGACTAAAGGACCAACGCTTGTCCTAAATTCACATAGCAGGGACTTACATCCTGTCATATTCTTGGAACACCCACTATCCAAGTACCATATGAATGCGCTGTGATCGCCCTGCACACCCAATAAAGTGTTAGTTCTTTTTGGGAACCCATCCCCAGAGTGGACCTTGGGGTCAGACTCAGATTTAGAACTAGAACATTTATCAGATTTTGAAACCCATTGAAGTTTAGGTTTTGATCTACCTTTTCTAGATTTTAAGTTGTTTGAAAGACTTTTAAGAAAACTGACTTCTTTTGAAGTTTCACTTAGTTTGGACTCAATGAGTTTAGCAATAGTTGAATCTGAGTCTAGACTGGTGGCTTTGGAAACTGACTCAGATTTAGCCTTGAATACATTTTTGGAAGTTTTCTTCATAGACTTTGAAGCTTTGGTTGTGTTATCAGAATCTGACTCACTTAACTTCCTTTTGTTCTTAACCTTATCAGATTTCTTGACTTGGTTAATAGAAATAGGTTTTGACTCAGATTGGGAGAGAGACAGCTTAGACAGATCAAGATCGACTTCTTGTTTTTCATTAAGCTTATCAGATTGAGTGACAGATTCAGCAATGGTCAGACTTGGTTTTTCAGGTTCATCAAATCCCAACCCAGATGTTTGAACAATTTTTATGGGCTTGGTCTTCTTACCTTTAGTCTGAATTACTAGAGGTGGAGGAGGCTGATATAAAGGTTCCATAGCACAGACTTCACTGATTGCAATGGTTTTGTCATACTCCCCATCAAATACAGCTTGTACTTTATGTGGAACCTGAACATTAACACATTTAGTGACTCTTTTTGCACTTGTGCACCAGGATTCAGTTATGTGTTTTATCTTTAAGTATTTCTCCTCTGACAGCTTGGCCTCTTGTAAAAGTGTTGCATTTAAAGTTTTGAGAGCCTTGATATCATATTCTGAGTTTCTCAATGGTGTTATCTTTTGTGCTTAAAGACAGTTTTAATGTTGGGTTCAAAATATGTGATCACAATGTTGGGTTGGATGTGTCGTCGAAGCACTAAGTTCTCGCGGTTTCAAATGTGAGATAATACATCATTTACTACCGAATTTATAGGCAATGCATAGCTTGTGAAGTAAGAGGGTGTATTTGAATAAGATGTATGATGTATTGTAATCTTTAAACATGATATGTAAACCATATGTATAGAAAGTGATATTTAAGGAATTCGTTCGTGTGAGAATCAAACATATTTAATTTATTAAGACACTTACTATGACAAGATCAGAGACGTTGGTTTGTGATATTGATTTGTGCCAACCAATTAATTTCAAGTGATGTGATCATGAGGGGGGAAAGATACGCGATGCACTCTTTTTGCCTTGAGCAATGTTTTGTCCCAATGAGTTTTTCTGTCAAGGTTTTTAATGGGACAACATCCCCAAACATATCGAAAGAATTATGTATTCTTTTTCCTTCACTAGCATTTTGTACCATTGAGTTTTATCTAGTAAGGTTTTAACGAAGCATAATGTATTTACTTAATGGACATCCAGGAAGAGTGTTATATAGATAAATACGAAATGGATGTCCATATCTTTTATTATGGTAGCTATATATAATTGTATCTTATTAGAAGATTAATTTCTTGGAGAACCATTGTTGTAACTATATAAATCTTCTGATTGGTGATATATTAATGATACACAATTTCTTTATTCTCTATTTTTGTTGTCTCCTTCTTGTTCTATTTCTTTAGTTTCACAATACTAACGACATACATAAAAAGGCATGAAGGTTTACTACAAGGCAATTAACCTCTTACTATGCATGTAATTTGCAATATATATATATATATATATATATATATATAGTAGAAATTTACCCGCGATGCGCAACGGTAGATGGTTTCAACAATATTTAAATTCAAACATTAGTCAAAATCTTAGTTTTAATAATATATTTAGAATTTTTGTTATTGGCTAAGGACGGCAACAACCAGCTTCACCGATCGCCGACATAAAACCATGATCGATTGTGGTGGTGTAATATAGAGAGTTGTTAATGGTGTTAAAAAAAATTATTTACTTTTGTTAATAATTTAGTTTATTGTATGTTAAATTTTTTTCTTTTTTTTAATGGTATGTTAATTAAGTTGTTAAATTGTTAAACAAATAGTTGTTAGATTAATTGGTTTCCATATATAAAAAGTTCTTAAATTTTTTTAAAAATTAAGACACATATCATTCTTTTTATAATGTAGTATAGATATAGGGGAGGTGAATATAAGGCTGTTCCATATCTAAGCTTAGGTATGAAACCCCTCACATACCAATTTTTTAATATTTGTTGTATAATAAATAAATTACTTGGACCTCATGATTTTTATGGGCCCCATGAATTTTATGGATTAGAAAACAAAAATGTGAGGGGTTCAGCTTAGGTATATAACAGTCATATATTCACTTTTGCCATATATATATATATATATATATATATATCTTAATTACCATATAATGAGGAAAAAGAGGAATATATATAAACATACCATCCCATCATTCCCCGTCGCATCATTATCAACGAGAAATCCTTTGCGAAAAAGAAAGTAAAGTTCCCTCTTGGTTGTGTGTTGTAGTTGATCATCTTTTGACAATTTAATCAACTCCATATAATCGGTTGGCAATTTTTCTTCCCAATTAATCTCTGAATCCGGTAAGGTCGTTAGTATATCCACCTTATTGTTGTCTTCGTGATTTTTAAATCTTACCTATAAATATATTTACCAAGGTTGAATTTGATTAATTCATATTCATATACTCCTATATTTTAAGCAATAATAAGAATTCCACTTAGGGTATAAAATATTATAGATATTTGCTTAATTAGGATATAAAACAAGAAAAAGGGATGTATTATATGAAATTCTTCCTAATCTTGTTAATTAATATTGAAAATATTAAAATGATTAACTTACGTGCTCCACCGGCTGAAATTCAATACCTTCAATGTAACAATTCTCTATATCATAACTTGTTGGTACGGTGAACTGAATCTTAAAATTATGTTCACTTTGGTAGCTAGTAAATTTATATAATCGAAATATCGACCATCCATCTTCTCTTGTATATTCCCCCTGGGATGAATCCCAATATTCTTTCTCATTTTCCAACTTGTATTTGAAGGGAATAAATCTCGACAAGGTTGTTTCTGAAGGGGTAAAAACAACTTTGATGACAAGATTTATTGTGTAAGTGACATTTGGTGACAAAAAATGAGTCTTCACTTCTACTACGACAGTACTGTTGATTGAACCCATTAAGGTAAATGGAAATCTGCACATATTAGAAGCAAATATACTCTAACACGTCAAGATCCTTTTCTTAATTAAACATAATTTTGATCATTTCATCCTGATCGATGTGAAGAAAGAAAAGGAAAAATGTAAGAAATATAAATGATAAAAAGTTACCAAAACCTTGATTTTTCGCCTCCTACTTGGCGAAGAAAAACTGAAGGTGCGATACATTTTATTGCTGATACAGCTTCAATAATTTCTCCATTCATATTTATCGCTATCCACTGACCAAGAAAGAAACATTTAATATACAACGTAAGTAGTATTAATAAAATCACATGATAAGAGAATGACCAATAACTTGGTGAATATAGTTATGATTCATCATTGATAGATAGATATGGATGAATAAACTCGATGAATGTATCCCACATGAATCACCTGTTACAACCCGAAATGTTTTTTTTTTGAATTAATTTTAATTAACATTCGGTTAAATTGTATTGATTCTAGTTGTGTTCTTAAGTAAATCGTATATTATAAAGATAAAACTAGATTTAACGCATCAATATGTGAACATGATCGAAGATTCTTTGCATGTGCACACTGCAAAACAAGTTGTTACTAATTAACATGACACAAAGACAATATATGAGGGACACATCATATCTCAAAACATATCTCAAAAGGGCTTTACGACTGGTATATATATAATTCTAAAAGGCAGAAGACCTGTTATGTTTTAGGATTTTATTTTGTGTTGAGGCTAGCTAGCTCACTATAATAGATAAAGTTTATGGTTATAAATATTCATAATAATTCCGCAACATGACTTTTTGATATGTGGGATCAGTGTGTTTCGGTGGGTTTGTTTCTCCTTCGCTATTGTTTTAATGCCCGATAGTTTTCAATATTAAAAGAAACTTCCTGAAATATAT
>JAOEHQ010048140.1:0-10383 GCA_025447715.1 Asclepias incarnata | reverse complement strand
GACCGTTGCACGCCCCCCCCCCTCTCTCTCTCTCTCTCTCTCTCTCTCTCTCTCTCTCTCTCTCTCTCCATTCATGTCCACCGGTTGGCAAGCCCTCCCACCCCAACCCGGCTTATCGGCGGCAGTGTTCACCGCCGGATTGGACCAAACCGCTGGTGAAAAACCCTCCACTCCGAGTGCCCTAACTACCATTAAATATCTGCTAAAGTTAAATATCTACTAAAGTTAGAATGGTACATTTTCTGTCGCATTAAACAATAAAAGTGCTGGATTTTTAATCATCCCCTCCACTCCAATAGAAAACACCCATAATAATAGCACCCAACTACCCTCTTTTTTCAACATATTTAAACCTCACCTCCCAAGTTTTACTCACTTTCTATTCTTCACATTCTCACAATTTAAATTCCACCACCATATGATATGATGCATCATTCTTCTTCTTCCTCCTCCTCCTCCACCACCACCACCACTACCACTACGTCCGTCAATGGCTTCTATAACTTTCTTACTCGTAGTCTTGACGATCTTTATCGTTCTTTCCATTCTCAAAATGTCATGTCCATCAACTTCCTACAACTTGCCCTCTCATCTCTCCAATCTTTCCATGCTCAATTGAGCCTTTTGGTTCATAAACTACACTTGCCCGTAGGCGACAAATGGCTTGATGAATATATGGATGAGAGTGCTCGGCTTTGGGAAGTATGTCATGTCTTAAAATCAGCCATCTCAAATATGGAAAATTATTGTTCCACAGGTGCCAACATCCTTTCTATTCTTGAAAACCATGATTTAAATTCACAACTATCACGTGAGGTAAAATCATATCAAAACTTATTTTCTCAAGTCTTTAGTAGCATTATATATTTATATATATACTTTTTTGGAAAAGCAGTAAACTTATACACCTATATTGAATTCAAAACTTATACGTCGAATATTTCAGGTGCTTAGAGCGATCAATCGTTGCCAAAGGGAGAGTGTTAGATTGGAGGAAGAAAATAGGAGCTTGTTAGAAACTAGAATTAAACCATTGTCAATCAAATTTGATGAAAGTATCCTAATCCAATCAAAGTTTAATGGGTTTAATGGTTTTAGAGGAGTACTATATGCATTAAAGAACATAAGCTCGTTGCTTTTAAAGATGATGGTTAATGGACTAGTTTATTGTTCAATTGAAACAACAACTTGTTCCTCTTCTTCGTACTATGAGAATACTAGTTACAACGAAAACCACAAGGTATTCGGATCAAGTTTTATGGTGTCGGCTACAAGATTAAACGAGAGAGTGAATGCGCAAGAAGAGGGGCAAAATGGCATCTTACTCTATGAGTTTCAAAACACAAGACACGCCATCGATGAGTTGAAAACAGAGTTGGAGAGAATTAGAGGATTAGAATTGGAATTTGATACAAGTGAAAGGGTTGAAAGTTTAAAGAGTTGTTTTGAAAGGTTGCAATGTGGAGTTGATAATACTATTGTCCTACTTGATGATTTATTTGATGAGATTGTTGAAAGTAGGAAGAAACTCTTAGAACTATGAAATTTTTGACACATAGGTTTAAGTACCTATTTGCCCTTCTAAATCATTTGTGTTCATCTTCTATTTTTTTTTTTTTTTTTTTCTTTTAACGACAACTGTTAGTAATTAAACGTCAATACTCGGATTTGAACCCGTGACATCCAGATAGACAAGGTCTCCACCTCTATTTTAGACCACTAGACTAAGAACTCATTGGCATTCAGCTCCGATCTTTTTAGCTCTCTATTATTAACGTGGGTCCACCCATTTTGTGAAAGATCATAGATACAATATTTTTGATCAATTTTGATGATTTTGACCATGCAAAAGGTCTATATATATAGAGCTATAAAAATGATTTGAAAATTCAACAACATGAAAACAGTTGATACGTGTTGTTTTCTCTCTATCTTTATGGAATGACAAATACTTCTAGAATGAATTCACTTTTTTGTTTGAGGTCTAGTGATATGATTTAACTATCGAAATATGGAAATGGGTTGTGGATTCTTCCTTTAAAGTAAAAGAGATTTGCATACAAGTTAGGGGACATAAAGAATATAAAATCATGACAAACGTAGCTTCATAAGAAAGCACAAATGTAAATACATGTGTGTCACGTAAGCAGCATTTTTAATTTTAAATATTTTATATGTACCATTAATTATTTTTCAAATTAGTAGTCCCACAAGAATTTTGTTCCTTTTTTTTTTTTTTAACACCAAAAGAATGTCATTTTACTTGGTATTTTTCTAATTAATTTCTTATTATTTGTTTTTGTTCAACGTTAATGGAAGCAAGTACTGTAATATAAATCATCTATTTAAAAAAAAAAATGTATGCAAGGGCAAATTATTAATGCGACAGTGTGGTAGATATATGGTCGATATATCATCACCCTATTATGCGACAGTGTGGTAGATATATGGTCGATATATTATCACCCTATTATGTTGTCTAACAAATGACAAGACGGTAACCGAATCACGCATTTTACTTCGGTTAGACCTTTTGACTTTTTAAGATCTTGGCACAAAGAACTTGATATCTCTATAACCATGGTAACATATAACGCTGTAAAACCATGTCGCTTCAACTATCCATGACGGAAGATATTGTCAAAGCAAGATCAAATGCCCAATACTAGAAATACAACAATCTCTTTTTCTTTCTATTTTATAAGCCAGAAACCGCCGGTCTAACAGACAGCAGACTACTGTGGAGACAATTTTAGAAAAATGCTTGCATGATTCGGATCATATCCCCAGGTTCAAATTTTGAATACATGTTGCTCTAATCACGTACTTCCGATTACCAAAATAAAGTAACACTCCTTCCATCGACGACACTCAACTTTTTCATAGTTACTAGATATCACAGCCAGAACAAACTTAAACACAAATAGGATTGGAGCACAATAATACCAAAAAAATGCTATTCAATATTATCACCATTTAATCACAAAGTCAAAAAAATATATCAATAACTGACTCAGCTGTCATTCTTCGATTTTTCTTTTTCGTTTTTCTTTTGTCACCTTCCACGTAATATTAACTAAAAATGCAGGAAATTCTGTATTACCTGCGACCAACTTGATTTAGATGAAAAACCTTTGACAATATGGCATCCAGAGAAGACTTCACAGGTTCCAGCATAACACACCAACACCAATATGCACTTGCAATCTTTCTTTACAGACAACACCGAGGCACATAACGGGTTTTTACTACAAATCTTGACCTGGCATCGCAAACTGAGTTGCAAAGTTCTCAACTTGAGCCCTAAGATCAGTAATATCTTTGTTGTTTTCAAGTCCTTTCAAGAAAGTTTTTCCATGTTCCCTCTGCACTGAACTTGTAATTTGAGCTGCTCGAAAAAGAAAGTCCGCCATTGTCTCGAAATCAGATTCCAGGCAACCTCGTGAAGTCATCGCAGGAGTGCCTGATGTACAGATTCATGAGTAAGTTCAAATTGTGTATACATAAAGAATGACGAACAGGTCGAACCGATAACCGGCAACATAGTTTTAGATCAATTCAAATTGAGTCGGGCTGGTCAGTTTGGGCAACTGGTTAAAACCACAGATTATTTTTACAGTTACTATGTTTCTTTTTCGGGTAAAGGGAACGGTACCCCAGAAAAGTTACTATGTTTTATATGTAATTACAGAAGTACAAATGTACAATAATAATCTAACATCCTAACTTGTAAAATAGAACAATTTCGTAGGTTTATGCATTTTGAACAAATTTTGGGTTACTTCACCCTATTTGACCTGCTAGACTGTTTCCATTTAAACTGAATTTTTAAAATTTTGCCATCTGACCAGTTGCAGACGAAGTATAACCTGGTCAGGAAGTTCACCCATAAATGGGTCGAAATTGCCCTCTTTCATAAATTTAATGAAGATGAATTATTATTTGAATATGCAAAAAAGACTAAAAATTTCTACTCACCAATCCTCACTCCTCCTGAGATCAGAGTACCATTATCATCAAATATGGCAATTTTGTTGACAGTAATATGACACATTTCACATACTTTCTCCAAGTTTTTACCTGAAAAAGAGAGCAATAAAAATGAGGACCACGTTCTTTTAATAAGCACCAAAGGAAGTATGTGCTAGGACAAATGCACATGGCATACTGTTTTCTTAAGGATATGCAATTATTTGGTTTGTTCCCTTTTGTCTATGACAACACAAACACCAAAGTAAGCGCTGAAAAATGTTAGCACTTAGTACTGTTTTCTCGATATATGCAATAATTTGCGGTTTTAGTTTGCTCCTTGTTGTATACAACACCGCACCATCTATACCAACCCAGCATTGAATCATCACATCTGAAAATACTGTTTCTTAAAATATAGAAACTGAATTGGGGCTTTGGATTGTTCCATGTATATGGCGCCAGTAAATTAATACCATTTTACTGAATCCATAGACATCATAGGACAAGTTTCTAGGAACATATACTTCCACGGGCAACTGCAAGCAACTACTATTTTGTAACTTAGAAAGTTGACCTCAATTCCCACAACCATGCTAATGGCCTTTGGCCATAGGAGTGACGCATTGAACAGAAGGTTGGGACTTCAAGTCTCGCTTGAAACAATTTGTGTAAATAGTAGGTCTCTCAAAAAACAAGAACAAAAATAAATTCCAACAACCATAGTTGTCAACTCATGACTCAAAATCCTAAATCTATAACAAAAATAAAATCAAAGACGACATTAAGTCCTTGCGAAAAAGAGACCACCTAATTTATTGAAGAATATAACATATTTTAAAAATCGAAAGCGAAAACTATATCAGTATAAAATCTATATAAGGTGGAAGTACTCATTAAAAAGCAAAAAAATGCAGTTAACATGTCCATCTAAAAAGACATTAAGTGAAGTATATATGTGTGATTTAGGCATTTAACTTAAAAGAATTCTTAATCAACTTTAGTCATCATACTTGAGTGAGAAATTGAAAGAGCATAGTGGCAGACACAGGACCAAGGAAATGATAACCACAAAAATGAAGACTTGGGCAGGAATCCATTCAACTTGAGGCTGGAAAGATGATCATAGTGTAGAGGGTAACCTAAAACTCTGCATGGTTGAGACTGAGCCAACAGTCAGAGTGAAGACCCGTGAAATGAGTCAAGTGTACTTCCATGTCAGTAAATGAGTTGGCTCTTAGCTATTGTAATAAGATTCAAGTCATGAAGTGGTCAAGTTCAGCTTCTACTTTATAGAAACCAAATACAATCATACGACAAGTTTCAAAAAACATATGTCAGTAAATGAGTTGGCTCTTAGCTATTGTAATATGATTCTACTCATGAAGTGGTCAAGTTCAGCTTCTACTTTATTGAAACCAAAGACAATCATACGACAAGTTTCAAAAAACATACTATATATGCAAGCAATTCTTATTTTGTTAACTGAGAACATTGGCTCCAATTCCCACGACCACTAAATAGCAAAACTACCAAACATAGAAAAAGACGACAAAAACCGTGGACGCCTTGGGCTTTCACAAACAAGCACATATGGATGCATAACAGTTTCCTGCTCTGGCAGTATTGAACCATTGATATACAACGCAATTTGAGACCCCCTGTAACATTTGTAAAAATTCGACATACATGAATAAATAATGCAATACAAAGTAGCAGCCACCATGATTTCCTCTACAAGTTTAGTTGTAGCCAAATAGCTCTCGAACAGTGATTATCTAATGTTACAATACAAGTTGGATAGCATTACATTAGCATATCCATTATGATTAACACCTATAGTCCAGAATCTAGCTTAAGAGTATTAAAAGAGCTAGCTACGATATAATCTCAATAAGAACACTTTGGGTGTAATGACAAATGGGTAAATAACTAAATACATTAATCTTCAAAATGTTATTATGACAAAGACTTGGTTTGAAAATCAGAAATATCTCAACTAAAAGTGGAATCCAATTGTGGGGGGGAAAGCAAGGCCATATGCCGCAACATATACTCCACAAATGGAGCCGCGCTTCGCAGCGGATGTAAAGCACTAACATATATGGACATCTATTTAGCACCTCCAGTAACGTAAAAGATCACTTACGGCATTAAACTAAAAGAATATATTAAATTCAAGCTAATATCGCATTTAAATCTTATTTTTAGCTCCAATAAACAGAAAGTAATCTAAAAAGACAACGTATGGAAGAAAAAAAAACTAGTGCATCGTGAGATAAAAAAAGGAACTAATATGGTTAAAAAATAGTTAGCAACTGAATTCAAGAAATAAAGAAAAAGTTTTTAAAGCTCGAGAGAGTGAAACAAAGGTTTTAATTTAAGAAGGTGCATCCAAAGGGGGGAAATAATAAGGCAGAAAAAAAGTTTTTCAAAATTCGAGACGAAACGAAAGTTTTAATTACTAGTTTATACATTTGTGACAATAATTTATTTGATACTTATCTATATGCAAGAGATTTTGCCAAAAAGAATAAAATGTAACAAGTATAAAAAGACAACTAAAACATTAAACTAAAAGATATATTGAATATAAGCACATGTTGCATCTTATTGAGTTATTTCTACCACAATAAACATAAAGTACTCTAAAAAAGGCACGAATAGAAAAAAAAAATGAAGCAAGTGCACCCTGCCATAAAAAGAAAATCTAATATGGTTAAAAAAAGTTAACTAAATTTAAAAGATAACTTAAAAAACTTAATTTTGAGGGGACAAAACAGAAATTTTAATTAAACATGGTACAATGTAATAAAGTAGAAACAAAATTTAAGGAATAGATAGAAACGTTTTAAAGTTCAAGGAGCCGAAACAAAAGTCTTATATGAAGAACGTACACGGTAATGCGGTGTGCCCTACCGCGTATGGGAAAACCCCTGTCATGAACAGTGACACGCCTTTTTACTACCAGAAAGGTCTTATTATATAAAAGTTGTCCATACCTTTACAGAATATAAGATTGTACCAGAATAGTTCCATTCAAAAAAGCACCAAATTCATATGACACACCTTCTTATTAGCTACTGGTAACTCATTGGTCATTACAAACCTTTCTATGAAAAGTAAACTAGTGATGAGATGAAGACGAATATGGCACTGGGTAGTGAAGCATAAAAACTAAATGTACAAGAATTCACAGAAAACATATAATATGAAAAGAGAGAATTGGTACCAGGCAATCCAAGATTTCTAAGATCCCAAAGTATTAAATGATTGTCAGTCCCTCCTGTTACCAGCCTGCAGTTCTTTCTCAGTAAAGCAGATGCCAATGCTTGGGCATTTTTCTTCACCTGTTGCATGTATTCCATGTACTCTGGAGTAGCCAATTGTTTCAGTGCAATCGCGAGGGCAGCAATGTGATTATTGTGTGGCCCACCTTGAAGCGCAGGGCATACAGCAAAATTTATCTTTTCCTCGAAGTCATATTTGTCACTACCATCACCTTGATTCAGAAGCATGCCTCTTTTCTTAGCCTTAAGACCCTTTCTGTAAAAAATTATACCTCCTCGAGGGCCACGAAGACTTTTATGAGTAGTTGAGGTTACAATGTCACATAACTCAAAGGGGCTTGCACATTCCTATAGAACATAGAGCACAAAATTATTAACACATAATAATACATGGAAGTCACACGAAAGAATAATATGGATTTCGTAAATAGCAATTGTTATAAAGAATAAGAATTTTTACACAAAATGTAGACAGTAGCAAATGTAAATAGATGGAAATATTCTAGTTACTCAATAGCAGATGTGTACTCCATATGGTAAACCTTTACCATATCACATACATAATTGGTGTCAAGGCAACCTTGAAAGATACAACAAACCCATTTGCATACATACATAAAAAAGGGAGTGCGAATGAAGAATTGACAACAAAACTTTTAAAGCAAAAACGAAAGTTGCAACAATATTAGTAAGTTTAAAACTAAATAATAAAAAAAAAGATGGATAACTCTGGGCCGTAACATAACTTACAGCACAATGTAGCTCAAAAAAATGATCAAACCAGCCTAACATAAAGCAACAACTGAAACAGACAGCCAGCATCATGTTAGCAATTAGTAAAAAGAATATACCTTGGCAGCAATAAGGCCGCTAATTTGAGCCATGTCACACATCAAAACCGCACCACACTTATCAGCAATCTGCCTAAACTTGGAATATTCCCATTCTCGGGGATAGGAGCTCCCACCACAAATAAGAATCTTGGGACGAAAATCAAGTGCTCTCTCCTCAAGCTTCTCGAAATCAATAATCCCCGTTTTTGGGTTAACCTTATACGAAAGACTTTCAAAAAAAATCGAAGCACCAGAAACTTTCCTCCCATTCGGTGTATAATACCCATGACTTGTATTCCCTCCAGAAGGAGTATCCAACCCCATAATCCGATCACCTGGCAACAATAAACCAGTATAAACCGCAAAATTTGCAGAAGTACAAGAATACGGCTGAACATTCACACCCCAGCTCTCCGAATCAAGTCCAAAAGCAGTCAAAGCACGTTGACAACAAATCATCTCAATCTCATCAATATACTGATTCCCAGTATAGTACCTAGCACCAGGCATACCTTCAGAATACTTATTTGTCACATGACTACCTAACGCTTCCATAACAGCTTTACAAACAAAATTCTCCGACGCAATCAATTCAATCCCTTTATACTGTCTACACTTCTCTTTCTCCAAAATCTCAAATATATCTGGATCAGCAGCCTGCAAAGACTGATTCCCCCAAGCCCTAACCGCCTGCCTACGCGATTCCAAACTCTGCCCTTGCCAATTTGACTCCACATGAACCCGTTTCGATAACACATTAGAAGACACCGAATCAGCAGTACCCAAACTACTATTATTATTACCATTATTATTATTATTATCTCGTCGTCTTTTCAAACACATCGAATGACCTAAAATCCGAAACTCCTCAACATCTTTCTCCTCTTCCTCCTCCTCATCATCACCGCCAACTTTACTCTCTTCATTCAAGTCCATACTCACACCATTCATTTCATTCAAATCGACGTTTTTAGCGTCTGTTACCGTCTGCGGTTCCATTAACTGTAACGGAACAGCGGAACCGGCATGAGTCGAACCGTTTCGAAAACTCGAATCGATTTGGAATGAAACGGTGTCGTTTGGTATGTTGTGAGGTACAAACCCTAAGGATAAGTTTGATTGTGTTGCACGAGACATATCCATACAGATATATATATAGAGAGAGAGATATAGAGATATATATATATATATATATAGATATATATAAAGATGTATATGTGTAAAACGGTGTCGTTTTGAATTATGAAACCCTAATAACAGTGAATGAAGAGAATAACAATGAAGTGATTACAGTGATTGATGAATTCATGGTCCATTAAATTTGTGATTTTATATATATATATATATATATATATATATGTATAGATATAGATATAAAAGTTTTGATATATATATATATAGGTGGAATTAATTGATTGATTGACGTGTATTTGGGCGAACCTTTTTGGGTGTTTGTGTGTGGAGATGAAGAGATTTGTGAGATGAAATATTGGGGGATTTTGATTTTGATTTTGATTAGTGAGAGGAGAGAGAATGGGGAATGAGAATGGCGTGGGTTTGACGAAGGAGGTGAGGGATGTATCTAGACAAGAAATGAGATCAGGTGAGTGTTTGGGGTTTCATGGACCAGGTTCGGGTGATTAGCTAAATAAGGATTAATGTGTTGACACGTGGGTAGGTTTTTGACATTTTTTTCTTGCCTAATCACTCCTATAAAATCACTTCCATAATCTCCCTTATCATAATAGAGAAGAATCCTCCGCTGATGTAAGAAAGCTTACGTGTCGATCGTTTAGATAGTCCAATAATGTCTTTCTTATGTCAGCATTATATCATCATCCACTAAATATAAATATAAATATAAATCTATATACAAACTTGGGCGGTGCTTTTGAAGAGAACCCGCCCTTCTCTCCTTCCTCTGTCTCTTTTCAACAAAAATTTAAATTTTGAATTGGTATACAATATCATTATACAATAATCATCACAGGTATTTCATCATCACACACATCACACACACTGATCTTCATATCCACCAATCCTTCCTTCTTTCTCAGGTAAGTTTTTTACACTTCATTCATAAACCCTAATAAAATTTATATTTATTAGTGATACAGTTTAGCTATATTACATAATCTATATAGCTACCGTTTTTAATAATATACACAGATATCTATCTAATGTTTCAAAGTGCAGATCTTGATTGCATTATCTTAATGTTTCTTTAGTTCTCGGGCTATGATGATATAATATCACTTTTCCGATCGAAATAGATGTGGATGTTGACGATT